>LOEQ01009436.1:29980-40738 GCA_001685075.1 Bramus lutescens
ATCCAGTTATGCCAGCACCATTTGTTAAAGATTCTTTCTTTCTTCCATTGTATAATTTCAGCTTCTTTGTCAAAAATCAGGTGTTCGAAGAGGTGTGGATTGATATCCGGGTCTTCTATTTGGTTCCATTGGTCCTCCTTTCTGCTTTTATGCCAATACCAAGCTGTTTTAATTACTATAGCTCTATAGTAGAACTTGAAGTCAGGGATTGTGATGCCTCCAGAAGTTCTTTTGTTGCATAGGATTATTTTGGCTATCCTGTTTTTTTTTGTTTTTGTTTTTTGTTTTTTTTTTGTTTTTCTATATGAAGTTGAGTATTGTTCTTTCAAAGTCTATAAAGAATTTTGCTGGGATTTTTTTAATGGGTATTGCATTGAATCTATAGATTGCTTTTGGTAAAATTGCCATTTTTAGCATGTTAATTCTACCTACCCATGAGTATGGGAGATCTTTCCATTTTCTGGTGTCCTCTTCAATTTCTTTCTTCAAAGTTTTAAAGTTCTTGTCATACAGGTCTTTCACGTTTTTGGTTAGAGTTA
This sequence comes from Bramus lutescens, assembly GCA_001685075.1. Taxonomy (NCBI): domain Eukaryota; kingdom Metazoa; phylum Chordata; class Mammalia; order Rodentia; family Cricetidae; genus Bramus; species Bramus lutescens. The sequence continues at coordinate 30,520 of LOEQ01009436.1, forward strand.
CCCCCAAAATATTTTATATTATTTGTGGCTATTGTGAAGTGTGATGTTTTTCTGATTTCTTTCTCAGCCCGTTTATCATCCATGTAAAGGAACACCACTGATTTTTCTTTTTCTTTTTTTTTTGAGTTAATCTTGTATCCTGATACATTACTGGAGGTGTTTATGAGTTGTAGCCCATCATCTTATGTGTTTAACATTGTGTGTGATGAGAACATTCACAATCTTCTAAGGGTTTTAAAATATACAGCAACAATTTTTAATGATAGAAACCCTACTGTGCATTGGAACATCAAAACTTATTCTCTTAAGTGTAACTTTATATCCTTTGATAAACCTCTCTGTATCCCACCTTTTCAAGAGTATGTCTTTATGTCATTTTTGTGGTGCTAGGAATAGAACCCAGCACCTCAATATCTGTTAGGCAAATGTTCTACCTCTGCGGTATAGTCCCAGGTTTATCTTAATATAAATTTAATCCTCGTTTTCTTTTTGTTCCTTTAGTATTTCACCATTCATGAGAGATTTGAACCTGTTCTTGTGGCTCCCTTGGTCTTAACCTTATCACTTCTTTTTTCCTTCCTCTTTTTTGTATCCCTAGTATGCCTTTGCCCTGGCCAACTTCATTCAGTCTCAAGGCATCAGCAACCTGAAGGTGTGGACCAGTCATATGAAGAGGACCATTCAGACTGCTGAGGCCCTAGGTGTCCCCTATGAACAGTGGAAAGCCCTGAATGAGATTGATGCGGTAAGATGGAAAGGGTTAATATCCTGGCATATAGGGAGATGGTAATTCTAAGATTATCTCGTGGGTTACCTCTGTTCCAGGGAACCTAATTAGTTCATTAAACCTTATATTGTTTTTTGTTTTGTTTTGTTTTTGTCAAGCAACCATTTATAAGAGTATTCTGTGTCTTGAAGATCTTGTGAAATTCAGCTTTGGATTGACCTATGAGAATGTCTATTGGGCATTTTCATGAATTTTTAATTTATATAGGGAGGCATGCTCGCTGTAGACAGTACTATATGTCGGCAGGTAGATCTGGGCTGTATAAGAAAGGTGAACCTAAAAGTAAGCAAGTAATCATGTTTCCTCCATGCTTCTTTTCCTGACTTACTTTAATGATGGATTGTCATCCTACCTAAGATGTTTTTGGTCATGGTTTATTGCAGAAAAAAAACTAGACAATTTCTATAAGGTAGTTGTTAATTTCTGCATTTTGCAGATGAGGAAAATAAGTCTCAGAGACATTAAGCATGTTGCCTAAAGTCAACATAAAAAGGCAGTGATCATTTCCATAGGCAAAAGGCCTCACAATAAGCCTCAGAACAGAAGCTTAAAACAGTCTAAAAGGATCTTTGTGTCCTTTCTTTCCTATGAGTAATGTTCATTCAGGAAGCCTGACACTGCAAAACTGTTTATAATTTGTAAATGTTCTATTCCATGCCCTTGAAGGAAGCCTGATAGATAGTCAAAAAGACAAGAGCCAGAGTCTGATGACCCCAGGCACCAAACAAGCAGGGTTTAATTAAAACACACACTTTGAAGGAAATGTCAAAAACAACATCTCTTTTTACCATCAGCACCAGTAGCCTTGCCTATGGGGATTTCTCAGTAGACTTGGAAGCTTTCAGAATTTATCTTCCTAGGCCCACTCTGAAACCATTAAAAGAATTTCCTAGTTTTTACCTTAGGAAGTATCTGTGGATAGATTTTTCCAAGAGATATTAAAATAGAGGGCAGGACAGGAAGGATAAGGAAGGCTATCCAATGGGTGAGTACCACTGTCTTATATACTTGCATACAGAGTTTCAGATACCAGCCACAAGTATGCTTACCGGTACACACATGCACTTTACAGTCACAGCAACCCTCTCCTGTCAATCATATCTGCAACATATATGCACACAGTTCTAGAAATAAATATAGGTACATCATATACATATATATATTAATGTAGACACAGATGAACAAACCATTTGACATGTACACAGTACTAATACATAGTTTCAGGCATATTACCCACATTCACAGACTTCAGACATAGACAAAAATATACAAATGATATTGCAGAAACATAATGTAGAATGTACACATTTATGGATATATGTCACCAATACACATGAAGACAGATACTACAGAGTAACCCACATGGGCATAGTCTCAGATACTTATACACTCTGTACATACACTCAGAGAATACAAGTGTACAACGTATGCAAAATTAGATATAAAATATACACGGAAACACAAGGCTTTGAAAATATCTCAATAACACTGATGCATTTATCTAATTATTCTTTATCAATAAAAAATCAGGAGTCTGATATGGGGTAAGAACCTGAATGATCAGGGAATCAGAGAAGCCACCAGTCACCTCCTCTCTTCCAATCTTCAAACCAGAGGGCTTGAGATTCTCTCTCAGCCCTGCCTTACTATTTCCTGTCTCCTCTCTGCCCTCAATCCAAAACTTCTATGGTTAATTTTGGTCGGCTAGTGGCTAGCTCCACCCTCTGGTTCAAAGTTAACTTTATTGTCAGAATGTGATCAAGATATCACACAAAGGCACACATAATAAGCATGCTGCACATGCTTACAAACACAGTAGTAAGTCCTTATTTTATATATACTTATATGTAATATACACATCTAGAACTATTGAGGCAATCATAGGAAAATATCATATATTGAGTCTGAACACACCCATTCTTTTGTCCTCACACAAGCCACACACCTCATACACACACATAATGCGCCACAGGCAACAGGAACAACTCAAGAGCTACTTTGACAGAAACCCACATGTTATATTATTCTATAATCATTGGTCTCTGAATTGTGTGAAAACGCTATGTGGTAAATATATTGTTCACAAATAATTTTTAATAGGGTGTATGTGAGGAGATGACCTATGAAGAAATCCAGGAACACTACCCTGAAGAATTTGCACTACGGGACCAGGATAAATATCGTTACCGCTATCCCAAGGGAGAGGTAAAGTTGAAGGGATGGCCAAACTCCTAGGACTCTTCCCCTGTATCTTCATTCCAACTGCCAGAGTTTCCTAAGTAGCTTTAGAAACAAGGCAAAACATGTTTTCAATAGCTGCTACCTGTCAAGGTACTTGATTATCTGATCCTTAGCTGTTAGGCAAGTCATTCCTCTTCTTTTAAAAAATATTTATTTATTTATTCATTCATTCATTCACTGTGTGCATGCATGCATGCATGCCAAGCCCCGCATGCTTATGGAGGTCAGAGAACAACCCGTGGAACTCTGTTCTCTCCTTCTACCATGTGATCCCAGGGATCAAACTCAGGTCATCAGGTTGAGTGATAGTTGCTATAACCTGCTACTCCTATTTTTTAAAAGCTACATATTTGCCTCCTTATAGGCACTACATACTTTTAGAAGAACACTCTTTATCCAATGCCTTGTATTTGTCATTTCCTCACTGGACAATTTAAAATAGCTCAATATACTCTAATTCTGTAATATTTTATTGCCAACTTGCCTAAATTTACAGGCTCTCTCAGAAGTTGGCAAGGAACAAAAGCTATTAGTTTAATCAACTTCTTGGCTACCATATGAGCCAGGCCATAATTTCCCTGTCTCTATGTGAGATGAATGCTTATTGCTTTCAATCCAGCCTCTACTTAGCCAGTTCTGCATTTTAATGTATTTATTAGTCATATTCTATCTTTAATTCAAAACCCTATGAACAGTTATCTGAAAATATGGACATCTGGGAAGATAAAACAGTAGAGTGTTACGTTCAGTCACAAATCACTTTAATATTTTCATCTTCATTCTCAGAAGGGACTTTATTAAGTTAATGTTAATTTGCCCTCATTTCCTTTATATTTATTTTAGGCTGTGTTATTCGATGCATACAAATTAAAAGCAATGTTGTCTTCTCACTGAATTTTGCATATTTTAGTGAGAATGACTTTTTTCCTTAATAATGCCATTTTCCTAATCCAAATCTAGCTCTACATGGTATCTTCTAACCTTTTTCTTAGTTCATCTTTATTTATTCATTTTCAACTTCTTTGGGTACTTTTGTTTTATTTATGTCTCTTATAAGCAGTTTATAGTTGAATTTTGTTGTTTTTAATTCAAACTGAAAGATGTCTTTTGAATGCTAAGCCTGCTGTATATATTTTATTGCTATTACTGACTTTTTAACATTTATTTCTATTGTCTTTAACTTTCTATGCTTACTTTATTTTTCTCTTGCTTTCCTTAGGGTTGAGTTTTTCATCAATATGTGTTATAATCTGTTTCCAGATTCTTGTGGAGGTTACGCTTTACTTTAAAAATTCATCATGGTTCTTTCTGTTTTTGAAGATATCCCACTAAGGGTATGAGGTCAAAATATTGTACTTTAAAATCACTCAGAATAATTTGTTGTGTATTGTTATATAATCAACTTGAAATTTAACTTTTTATATTTCTTTTTTAATTATTTTTATATAATATATTTTGATTGTTTTCCCCTCCTAGATCCTCCTCCACTTGCCCAACTTTATGTTGTTTTCTCTCTCTCTCTGTCTGTCTGTCTGTCTGTCTCTTTCAGAAAAAACCACAAAAACACAAAAATGAAAATTAAAACAAACAAAAATCCAGTAAGACAGAAAATGCCAAAACAAAACAGTGTTCACAAAAACAAAACAAAACATGGAGTTAATTTTGCATTGCCCAGCTATTCTTGGGCATAGGGTCTGCTCTGAAGTGTGCTTGACTATACATTGAGGAAAATTCATTTTCCCTTTGCCAGCAGGTGTCAATTGCAGATAGCTTCTTAGTTAGCTACTTTCCTCTCTCAGTGCTGAAACCCTGACTACTTGAATCTATGTAGGTCTTGTGCATGCTACCATAGATTTATATCTGTATCAGTCTTATTGTGTCTGGGAGACACTGTTTTTTGGAAGTCATCTATCACCCATGACTCTTACAATCTCTCTGACCCCTCTTCAATATAAGATCCCTTAGCCTTGAAGGGAGGGGTTTAATAAAGATATCCCATTGATGACTGAGTGTTCCAAAGTCTTTCAACCCCACACAATGTCTAGTTATGGGTCTGTGTTTACCTCCATCTACTACAAGAAGGAATTTCTCTGATGAGAGTTGAGTGTGGCACTAGTCTATGGGTATAGCAATATGTCATTAGGAGTCATTTTATAGTTATGCTCCTTCAACAGAATAATAGTGCTAGATATTCCCATAGGCAATGACCTATCTAGTTGCACGTTCTCAGACACTTTAGCAGTGTCAGGTATAGGTTCCATCTCATAGAATTAGCCTTAAATCCAATCAAAAAGTGATTTGTTATTCCCATAAGGCTTGTGCCATCATTGCACTAGTATATCTTGTAGGCAGGTCACTGTTACAAGTCAACGGTTTTGTAGCTGGGTAATATTAATGGTCACCCTTTCTCCTCTGGTAGTGTGCAGAGTACCTTCCAGCACCATTAATGCTAGTCAGTAGGGGTAAAGCTTAGTTGAACACCAACTGAACTTCTCTATGTCTGATGGCATAGTAAGTTGTGTCTTCAGAAATAGGGCCTTACTATCAAATTGCAGAGAAAAGCCAATAGCCTGCAATGTTTTGTGGGATTCTATGGGACCCCTTTGGTCAGTGATTCAGCAGATGTAACCCATTCATGGGACTGGAGGTTTTACTTGATAACATAAGATGTTTAAATGGGACACTGTCTCCCTTATTATATGGTGATTCTGTTTAAATTCCTTTCATGTATGTGTACATTTTAGGAAGCTTTTACAGTAAAAAGGTTTCTATGTGGTTTTTCAAAGGACCTTTAGAGTTAGTTATCCCTTATCCATACATATTCCCTCCTTTACCCTGCTCTCCCATACCCCTTCCCAAGGAAGAAGAAATAAAATACAGTGTTATGAAGATACAAAGGTGAAGCTAGAATAGGAGCATTTAGTACTTTAATATACATGACTAACAAGGTCTAAAAATCAATGTCTATGCTATGCCCCTAAATAGTATAAGATCTTTCAAACTGGAGTTGCTTCCTCTCCTAACTTACATATTTTATATTTTCACATAGCCTTAATCTCTTAACTCCCAAATGAACTATTACTGGCATTGTTGTTGTTGTTGTTACATTTAGTCATTTAATTAAATGTTTACTGATCCTTTGATTATTCTTGTTTCTATCTCAAGTTTCATTTTTCCATCTTGTTGTACAGTTTCTCTAATGAAAATCTGTCATTAGTACTCTCACCTTTCCTTTTATCTAAAACTATCTTGGAGTGCATCCTCAATCCTCGATGATAATTGGTTGCATACAAAATTCAGTTGGACTGACATTTTCTTAGCAGTTGAAAGCTATTTCTCTCGTTGTTTTATTGTTTCACTGTGGTTAAGGAATTTTTTCAGTTTCATTATTCTTTGGTCATTAGTTAAGTGAGAAGCTTTTATATCTTTGTTGCCTTTAAGCTTAACTCACCTATGTCTTGATTTCCTCTCCCACCCCTCCTCCCCTCTCTGCCCTTCATCTCTTCCCCTCCTCTCCTTTTGTCTTGTCTCCTCTTCTCTCCTTTCTCCCTTTTTCTCCCCTCCTCCCCACTCTTCCCTCCACTTCTATTTCTTTAGTCCCCTTTTTCCTTTCCACTCTCTTCCCCTCTCTTCAACATTCCTCCACTTTCCCTACTCTCTTTTTCTTTCTTTCTCTTTCTTTCTTTTTCTTTTCTTTCTTTCTTCCCTCCCCTCCCTTCCCTTCCCTTAATTCTTTCTTTTTCTTCCGACATGTTCTTTATACCATCAGCCTTTTAAAATAATTGTTACAGGAAGCTTTTCATGTTTTTCCATCAGAGGGCAGATATATTTTCTTACTGTTTCTCTTTTTCCTGTGGATTGACTTTTTCTATTTTAAACTTCTACTTAGGGTGTAAAGTTTTGTTCTCTGAGAGTCTCAGATTTATGTTGAGTCCCAATGCCCTGCTTAACTCCTATTTCTATAAGGTTTCTGAAATACCAGCTTATTGGTTAGTGAGATTGCCAAATGTCCTAGTCTATTTGTGGCATCTACACCCAATTTTAAAAAATCTTTTCATTTTTGAATACTACAGGTCAGAATTTTCCTTATTTTTTTTGAAATTTCAGATGTACAGTTAAGTATATACTTTATAGTGGGGGTTATAGTGTTGTCTTTTATCCCACACTCCCACACTTATTTATTGGTTCATTTAACAGATGTTAAACTAAAACCCCAAGAAACAAGTGCTTTGCCTTAGTCATTCTGTTGGGTCAACAATTCAACTGGCTCCCAAATCAAGTTTTCTTCTCAGGGTAAATGTGCTTCACCCCCATCCCCACTTCTTACCAAGTATTTGTCTTTTGTTTAGTCCTATGAGGATCTGGTTCAGCGTCTTGAGCCAGTTATAATGGAGCTAGAACGACAAGAAAATGTACTGGTGATCTGTCACCAGGCTGTCATGCGGTGCCTCCTGGCATACTTCCTGGATAAAAGTTCAGGTAACACACCCCTCCCGTTCTGTTCCTGGTGTAAAGAGCTGGATATGATTTGGGATGCTGATGTCAGCAATTAGAAGTTTATATCTTAGTGGTTAAAAGCACAATATTTAAAACAAGAATATCTAGGCTCAAACTTGTTTCATGTGTCTGTGCTACCTTCAGTAAGTACTGTTAGCCCCCCTCAGCCTGTTTTCTCAACTATAAAATGAAGAGAATTAATGGTAAGGTTGAAATAAACATTTTAAAAATCCTAGAACAAATGATGCATTTATGGATTATGTTGCCATTATTAGTATTCTCTTAGCTAATCTGTAGAATCTGCATATTGAAAGCTATCATAAATAGTCTGCCACAGCTTCACATACTGAGCCAGTATATCTCTGAAGCATTCTGACCTCAGTTGATGTGAGACCTGTACTCTTGCTATCGGAATAATTTCTCCAAGATAGCAATGTCAATAATTTAATTTTTTTCAAGTTATAATTTATCTTTAAAAACACCTACATCCTGTATTTATGAAAGTATGTATGCACAGACTTATATACTGCCATACATATATATAGATATATAAACAGACTACTTATGCTATGCTGTCTTTCATGTATACACAGGCTTCATATGTATATATATCTCTACTTAATATATATACATATATGAAAACTTCCTATATTGTCATATATATACACAGAGAGATTTCATATACAACCATGCATATATATACAGACTACATATGCTGCCATACATATGTATACACAGAATTTATATACTGCCATATGCATGTATACACAGTATATATATGCTACATCTACTTCTCAGGTGGCCTGGCAGTACCTTCATATGACAATCCATTTCTAATGTGGATGCTGAAATGCTGGCATTTCCAGGATATTTTGAAGCTGTTTGGGAGCAATGCTAAATACTATTTAATGTCTGTAGTGTCCCAAACTCTTGATTCAAATCTGTATGCTAATTTAAAAATAAAGAATATATAAAACATGGAATAATTCAAGATTGAAATCCAGGGAACTTGAGAGCTTGACATTGGATAAGTCATGTTCTCTACCTGATCTTCAATATCCTCACTTGAAAATGTCCCCATTGAAATAGGTGATGGACTATGTGATGGAGGTCTTTTCAGTCTTAGAATTTTGAGATTGTGGGACAGGAACTATTCCCATTGCTCAGATAAGAAAACCAAGGCTTGGAGCAGTGAAATGATTTGCCCAAATTCATGGGATAGGAGTTAATCCCAGATGTCTGTCAGAGGCTTTCCCCTCTCAAATATACACAGGAGCCTTGTAGTTACTTCCTAACGTCTCCATTTCTTACCATCTTTCACACACAGACCATTCTAGCTGCTCACAACTTCCCCCAGGAGCAAGGTTATTCAGGGCTAGGCAGATAGTTTTACCCTTAGTATTCAGGAGAGTGATGAAAGCATGCCCAGAGAAATTACATGAGCTAGAATGCATACCCACAGAACTGCAGGGCTAGGGAACCTGCGGTTTGTAGCTAATCTAACTTGTTCTGTAAAATGGGGACACTGAGGGCCAGAGAGAGAAGAAACAGTGGCAGAGCTAGGTCAGAGACTGTAGACAAGTTACTTCTGTTCTCCAGCCCTGTTTCTTCATGTGGAAAGTGACAGTGGACAGGACCCAGGGCATCAATGAGGGTATAGTGTGGTCATACATACAAAAAAGTCATTGACCCAGAACTTAATTATAATGATTGACAGTGGGGAGGAACAGAATGAATTTCCAGGAAAATGACCCATCTTGATATATGTCAGGAGGTTGGGAGGATGGTAGCATGCCTTCAAAGCCTACAATTAACCTAAGGGACAAGAAGTCATTACAAGTGATGGTGTTCCAGCTAAATAAGGGAAGTAAGGATATGTAGTGCAGCCTGGAGAGTGATGAGGTGGATATCAAGATAAAGTTCCCCAAAAGGTTTGCATCCCAGTACTCTGAGTCCCTCCATGGTGGTAGCTACAAACTGCAAGGGCAGAATAGGCATCTTGTCTTCAGAGTACCCTAAGTTTGAGGCCCTACGCTGCCACTTCCTAGCCATGGTACATTTCCCCTTGAAGCCCATTTCCTTATCTATAAAATGAGCTAGATTGCTCTTCCTTTCCATCTGTCTGAAAAGTAGAAACACTGGTCTTGACAGGAAATTGAACGTACACATTCAGAGTCACTTCCTGCATAATCATCAATAACAGGAAACCAGTGAATTAATTCGTTCTTGTCCATAAAGAAGTTGTAAGAATCATACACACACACACACACACACGCACACACACACGGAGATAGACAGATGGGAGGTGGGGGGTTGCTGCCTGATTTGGAAGAAAGAGTGTAGTAGACAAATACCACATGTGCCTCTGCCATGGAAGTAGTATTTAGGAAAGCTAGGGGTGTGGGTGTAGGGTCTGTGGAAAGTTAGCCTGGGGCAGGAGGAAGGCTTTCTTTTTCCTGCTCATTCTGAGTAAAGAGTTGAGGCCTCTAGGTGGGTACCTAGTCCTCCCATGGGACTTATACTCTGTCCACTTTCCTAAGACTGTCTTGCTCCTGTTTCCAGGCAGCTAGGTTGCTCTCTTTTGCCCTCCTTAGTTTGCTCTTGTGACTACATACCATATAGAATACCAGCTGTAAGTCTCTGCTGGGACCCAAGTGGAGAGCTGAGGTAGAAGTAGGCGTGCCCAGCAAGCCT
>LOEQ01009436.1:60528-73739 GCA_001685075.1 Bramus lutescens
GGGGGAGGGAATTGGGAGGAGGGGAGGAGGTGGAAATTTTTAATAAATAAATAAATTTTTTTAAAAAGGTCCCAAGCCTCAACTCTCCACATCTCCATTCTTTTGAAATGTTAAGTTTTCATATCAATGTATATTGTATTGTTGACCATATTCCCCTCATTTTCTTATCCTCCTTCCCCTTAGCCATCTTAGTTCTCCTAAGCACTTTCACCTCTGCTTACATATACATGATTTTATGTATCTGTATAGAGTCTAAGAACCACAAATAAGAGAAAATATATATGTCTTTCTGAGACAGCTTAATTTGCTTAATAAAATTATCATCTCCAGTTGAATCTGTTTTCCTAGAAACAATGTAACTTTGTTCTCAAAGCCACTTTTTTGGTTTTATGTCCACCATTGGGTCTCTCTACAACTTTTGATAATGCTACTTCTTAGTTTATAAAATTGACACAATATCCCCTTAACTCCCCAAGATGGTAATGAAGATGCTCTTCATGTCCAGAGCTTCCTTGCTTTTCTCTCTGCTCCCCAACAAGGGCTAGCATCAATACTTTCTGTTATTATTTAATTTGTAGTCTAAAAAATATGTAGACCTCATTTTCCTATTTTATATTTTTTACAATGATTTCAACTGGCTGCTTTTTATTTTAAAGTATTTTTTATTTTTTGAGATTATAATTACATCCTTCCCCCTTCCCTTTCCTCCTTCCAATCCTTCCCACGTACTCCTCCTTCACTTTCCTGTCAAATCCATTGCCTCTTTTTAAAAAATGTGGTTACAAGTTTTCTATGAATGTATATGTGTGTGTACATCTACATTCCTAAATATATAAATATAACCTGCTGAGTCATATTTATATGTTCTAAGGTCTGACCATTGGTATGGAATAACCAGTGTGCTCTTCCTTGGTCAAGACTGTCTCTCCCACCCTTAGCATTCCTTAATTGCCTGTACTCCTTTGACTAGGGTTAAGGTCTCATGACCTCTCCACCTTCTATGTTAGCATGTCTACTGGGATATTCCTTGTTCAGATCACATTTAGGCAGCCATGTTCTTAGAGCCTTTATGGATCTAGCTTCTCTGACATTTCCAGGAGACAAAATCTCACAGCAAACTTCTTGCAACTTCTTGTCTGCAGTTTGATTGCTTGTGATCTTCTGGAATGATCTTTCTCTCCATTGCAAGAAGTTTCCTTGAGGAGGGGTGAGAACTGTGCTTATCTATAAGTACCAGCAGGAACAATGCCAGCTTCAAAGGGAGCAAAGCAACCAGTACTACTGAACATCCATGATGTCTATGAACACACAGCTGACATGGCACTATAACACGTGCGATAGTAGCTTGAACACATTAGCCATCATCACCATCTCTCTGAGAAAATCATGCGTGGTACTGGAAACCTAGCCAACTACCAGGGTCTAATGAAGTCATGGATCTTGGAGGAGAACCTACAACCACCACTTTACAAAGCCAGCCTTATTCCTAACTGCCTAAAAACAAAGATATTAGCCGCACCTCACCCACCAGTGCCCTGCATTATCTCTTTGATCTTTCCTTTTACGTTATACATATTATTGACATTTGTGTTCTGTTCTGAAGTATTAATGAGATCTTCCTCTCTTTGTCTTCCAGGGTAGCTATTAAACCTAAAAACCAATAAACAGTATTTACATTGTCTTGACTTTGTAAATATTTTTTTTCAAAATCCAGCTAAGTAGTGAGCCAAGAATATACTTCCTTCTTTACAAGTCCAGTGTCATAAACCATGAACCTCTTAGAGGAGATTGTGTTCTAGCTTTATGTTCTCTTATACTCCATTAGTTGCTTATAACCATACTTTATTTTATTTTATATTTGAATCGCNGAATCGCTACTTTCTTACATGTATATATATATATTATATATATACTTTGTAACAGGTTTTATTCTTCCATAAATGATGTGCCTTTATTATGTCAACTCATTGAACAAATATTTGCTGAGTGTCTGCTACATGTTAGATGCTGTTCTGTGAGCTGGAGCCATACCAGTGGAAAAGACAGACACCAATACCTGCTTCTCATAGAGCTGATTCTAGTATGGGAAAGAGAGGAAACAAGCAGATCAAGAAATAAGATCTGAGCCAGACGGTGGTGGCGCACGCCTTTAATCCCAGCACTCAGGAGGCAGTGGCGGGAGGATCTCTGTGAGTTCGAGGCCAGCCTGCTCTACAAAAGCTAGTTCCAGGACAGGCTCCAAAGCTACAGAGAAAACCCGGTCTCAAATAAATAAATAAATACATAAGATCTGTAACAGCTTAAATAAAGTGTTATGGAGAAAATAAAGTTCAGGTGAATGGTGCACTCCTTAATTCCAGCATTCAGAAGCCTAAAGAAAGGAGATCTGGAGTTTGAGACCAGTTTGAGTTACACATGAGTTACACAGGAAAGCTCTATCTCATAGAAATGAGGAGCAGGGGGACAGGGAGGAACTAAAAAACCAGGGTAAAAGAGAGAGAGAGAATATCAATGAAGACAGGAGGTTATTTCAGTTTTAAATAGGTTGGTCAAGAAGTAACTCCCTGAAATGGCAAAATGGAAACAAATCTTACAGAAGGTGAGAGAGCTAAGTGGATATCTAGGAAAAGATTTTCCAAGCAGAAAGGTCAGTGCAAACACATATCCATGGCATCTTTGCCCATCCCTTGCATTTTGAAAGAACATGAAGCAATAGAAGGAGAAGGGAGAGAAGTAACAGGCTGAGTAATGAGAACGGAAATGAGGGCTTGCCTGCCTGGCCCCTCACATAAGGCTCTCTCAGTGAACCTTGGTGGCTTCCACCATTTTAACAGAGAGACGAAAGGATGCGGATTGGGTCTCAAGCGGACCTGGAAATACACTGGCGGAGGACAGAAGAAGACAACCAGCGTGAGAGCTGCTGCAGGGCTGAGACGGAGTTGTGGGCTTCTGGATTCGTTGTTCTGGTGCCTACTATAGACGTCTTTCTTCAGCTGTAGGAAATTAACATCTAATACATTTTTATTTTGGATTGGGGGTAGAATTTCTCACTATGTAGCGCTGGCTAACTTGACACTCACTATGTAGACCAGACTGACCTTGGAGCTGCAGCAACCCTCCCCCTTGCCAGTGCTGGGGTGGATGACATCTACGTAGCACCATGCCCAGCTCCTGATACCTTTAAAAAACTTATTTAAAATTTTTTCCACCCCCTTTCCTCATCCTGGGTCGCCTTGTTCAGCCTTAATAGGAGGGGAGGTGTCTAGTATTGCTGCAGCTTAATATGCCATGTTTGGTGGATAGCCATAGGAGACCTGCCCTTTCCTGAACAGAAACAGGAGGAGTGAATGCCATAGGAGCAAAGGGAGGAGAGAGAGACTGGGAGGAGAAAAGGGAGGGGAAATGGCAGTCTGGACATAAAAATAATAATTAAAAAATAACCCTTTTCCATACAATATATTTTGATCATATTCTTTCCCTTCCCCAAACTCCTTCCAGATCATCCCCACTTGGCTGCCCACCCAATTTCATGCTCTCTCTGTCTCTCTGTGTCTGTGTGTCTGTCTGTTTCTCCTCACAAACCCAGGAAAAACAACAAAAATTTTAATAAAACAGGTTTTAAAAAGGGAAAAATCAATATGGCAAATATACCAAAACAAAATCAAAAACCACACACAATGTTTCACTAGTTTTGTTTTAGTCTGTAGCTCATTTCTCTGAATGTTGTGTCTGCTATGTTGATCTGTGTCTTTGACATTTTTCTTTCATATTTCTTCTTTGTTTTGTTGTTGCACTTTACATTCCAAGAGTTTTCCTCTATGTTATTTTCCAATCTTTTTGCCGACATTTTTATTTCCAGCAACTTCTTTTCCATTTCTGAGGTATCTTTCTTTTCTCTGATTGTTCTTGTTTTGTAGCATCTAATTCTTGTTTCATACATGTCATATTTTCTTGAATGATTGGCAGGTATAATTTTTCTCCTGAAGTTCTCTTTTGTTAATCAAATTCCCGACTTTCTCTGGGTTCATTTGTTCTATTTGTTTGTTTTGGCTTCTTGCTTTCATGGTGCAGGCTTTCTTAATGTGCCTGAGAACCCTTGGTTATCTGTTTGTCTTTAAGAGAGTGAGTATCTGATGGAGTTTTCTCTATTGCTATATAACAAAGCTTTTCTAAAGCTAGGACTGTCCCCTATGAGGAAAGTTTTTTCTTCTTCTGTTTTAAAGAGATGGTCTCACATATTCTAGACTGTCCTTAAATTCCCTATGAGACTGAGGACGAACTTGAACTTCTGATCCTCCTGCCTCTACCTCCTGAGTGCTGAACTTAGAGACAAGCTACACTACATCCCATTTGCACAGGGCTGAAGACCCGACCCAGCATTTCATGACTGTTAGGCAGGCATATTCCACTGACTGAGTTACATCCCTAATGCCTGCACCTGCACTGGGAAAACTGCAGTGGGAAGCTTTGAGTGGGCTTGCAGTAGGTGGCAAGTAATAAGATTTGGGACCCCCAAAGGCCATAATGAGACTTTGTTGTGTAGTGCTGAATGTCATAGGGCAAATCCAGGTGTCTTTGTCATCTTTGTGCCAGTTTATGAAAAGTCCTCAAAGGCTTTTGCCCTTGTAGATAGATGCAAGATGTCTTGGGAATGTAATCTATGTTCATATAAGTGTAATAAAGGCTCTGATACATGCAAATGGCCCCTGTACGGGGGCCACTACTCAATCCATCTTCTTCAGGACCTTCAGATACTGGATTCAGAGCATCTCAACTCTGCTTCGTTCTGCCCCTTTCATGTCCCCAATGGGACAAGGGGCTTCCCATGTCCTTTTGTTGGCATTTTTGAGACAGGATCTCACTGTGTAGGCCAACTTGGCATGGAACTCACCATGCAGCATAGGCCGGCGTCAAATTCATAGTTTTTTCTGGAAAAGTCCCCCAAATGCTGGGCTTATAAATGTGTGGCACTATACCTGGCAGCTATACTTCAATTTTTGCCATTCCTCATCCCAGCATGCATTCACTGAATACCTACCAGGTGTCAAACATTCCCAAAGTGCCAACTCAATGCTGACACTTTAGGAAATGGCACTGTTGCCCTCATTTCACAGATTAGGGAACTGAGGTAGCAGAGTACTTAAGTTTCCTCGCTGAATGTTATGCAGCCAGGAAGCAGCCGAACTGCAATTCCAACCCAGATGTTCTCAGTCCCGAGCCTCTATTTTAAATGACTGAATGGTCCTCTTTCTCTTCTCCCGTGCAGCCCATCTTGACCTCTGGCTGTTCTTGAGATTGGAAATCGCATGTCTGGAACCCCTACATCATTATAGTCCCTCCTGTGTCAAGACTAAAGTGAGCAACAGAAAAGACCAACGCCGGGTGCTTGCCTCTTCAACCCTCTTTAAAGGTTGCTACCTTTTTAAGATGATCAGTGCTCAGTGACCTTTCTCTGGCTCCAGTTATTGAGCTCCAGTGGATGTTTATAGGAAAGAAAAACCCCACCCTGAGCCAACATAGCAAACAGACAGACCCAGCACTCTGGTATGCTTAGTTTCCATTCATCTTACAGCTGCATGAAGGGGAAAAGGGAGGCACCGAGCTGGCCCTTCTCCAGGCAAGATGCCAGCCTAAGCTCTTGGACAACCCTGGTTTGTGTAGGCCTCAATGCCACATTCAGAGACTTCCCCACCCTTCAGCATGGTCCCTCCCTCTCAAGAGAAGGCTACCTGCAGATTTAAAAGAGGAAGGCCTTGGGGAAGAGACATTCTGGATGAGAACAGCAGGCCCAGGCCAGAAGTGGCACCATGTCTGAATGGAGGTGCCTCGGCCGTGCCAGTGTTTTGCTGACCATTCTCCTAGACCTAACACACCAGGGATCCCATGGCTCTGCCTCGTCAACCAGCAAGGTCAGTTCTAGCATGAGACGACAGCACTCTGGAGTGTGTGAGAAAGGTAGCTCCTTAGGGTGGGAGGAGCCGAAGTTTCGCAGTCTGTTTCTGCAGGCTTGAGAAGCTAGGGCCAGAGAAAAGAGATACTGATTGCTAAGCGCAGTGTAGGTGATGTGCCAGTAGGCTTGGTTGTTGCAGTGAGCCTTTGCAGCATCCCTGTGAGCCACACTCTCTTATCCCCATTAGGGAGAGGAGGAAACACAGGCTCAGGGCCGAAGACATAGGAAGCAGCGGAGCCAGAGCTTGAGCCTAGCCCAACTGATTCCAGATTACCTCTCTGACCCACTTCCCCACGCTCAGAACAGACAAGGCATACATGATGTGTGGGTGGACAGAGGGATCATAACTTCAGGGAAGATAGGGAAGAAGATAATTATCTCACTGCTCGGTGACTTCAGTGTCTGAACCTCAGTTAACATGTCTGCAAGATGTGGGAGATACTAGAACTTAACTCCTCAGACCTGGTTTAAATAGGATCATGGGTGCTGAACACTTACCATGATTGCAGTATATTATTGTACTTAGCAGGTTTAATCTTTACCGCTGAAATCATAAAAATAACTATTTATCACATTGCCTTGTAATAATGTAGGGCCCAGTGAATACATCTATTCTGTTAGATTCTAAAGCTTTGCTAAGATGTTCTGTTCATTCTAAAGTGAAATCCATGAACCAGCAGTAGCCTCAGCAGTGGGGGCTTCCAGGAAATTTGGAAGCAAGGAGGACATGAGCCTCTTCCTGCTCCAGGGTTGCTAAGTTAGAACCCATATTTAGCAAGATCTGAAATCAGAGAAGTGCTTGTCCAGAGGTGCTTTGATTTGGGACCATCTGGGAACCTTTAGTTCTGAGACTCACTGGTAGTCTCAGGCAGGTCCATGCATGACAGCTCACTTTCCCTCAAGGTACCTCAGTTTCTCCTCCTCCATCCTGAAACCAGTTTAAGAACCTTGAGCTCTCAAGTACCTGGCCATCTTGGCCAATAAAGAACTCTCTCTAACCCATCTCTCTTGTATTCTCTCTCAGTTGTTGATGACTAGCTATTCCATACGTTCCACGGTGGTGTCTCGTTATGCACACACTCTGGTCACCTCTGTTCTCTTCAATCCACATGATGAAGCCCATGAAGCCACCTTTGACCTGGATCTACCTCGCATCGCCTTTATCTCCAATTTCACAATGTAAGTCCTCTTCCAAACTGATTGTTTCATTCATTTGTTCATACGTTCATTCAGCCTGCTTTCTGCTTCACTGGTGCAGAGCAGTTAAGAGGATACATTTTAAAATCAGACTCCTTGATTTTGATTTCTTCCTCTGCCTGCTGTGGAATTCAGGACAAGCTACCTAACTTTGAGTCTAATTTTACACATCTGTAAAATGCAGATAAAATTAGAAACCACTTGCAAGGATTAAATAAGTTAACACATGTGGAAATCTATGCTAACATAAGTGCCTGGTTTATGATAAATCCTTGATAAAATTAGCTATAAAAAACCTTTTCCTGATTCTGAGGGCATGCCTGACATGGTTCTGGCTAGATATGATGGACACATGGACTACACACAGTTCCTGCTCTCAGTCCTACTGTCTAATGGGGAACACACAAAATGAGTCAGCTGATTTAAATAATATACCCAAGGAGGAAACAGAAATCTGAATGCAAAATGGTGGTGACTCTAAGGTCCAGCAGGAGACAGGGATCAATTCTGAACTCCCATTAGTGGAAGAAAACCTTGGATAAATGACACTCAAACTGAACTTCAATCATGAGATGGTTACTAGCCAAGCACTATAGAAGTAAGCCTAAAACATTAAGGCAATAGAATTAAGACACAAATGTTCCCAGGTGAGGAGAAAATGCATGTACCTCTATGTCACTGAAGTGCAGGCGATAGGCAGAGGGTAGAAGAGTGGTCAGAAATGCAAGTTGTGAGGTAGGCAGAGACTCGGCTCTCGGGGGCTTCACTGTGAAACCAAGTCCATGGGACACACACAGATTAAATATGCTATAGAACAAATGCATATCGTGAGGAATGTACATATAAGTCACCAAACAATAATGGAAAGCTCTAGAAATAGACTGTTAATAATATTCTCCCATTCCCTTTCATTTGTCCGCAGCATCCCAGGGACCTATACAGCCCATGTTAGAGATAGTTGGGCCCTTTAGTGAAGAGACGTGGCAATGTGGTAAGCAAGGAGTGAGCATAGTGATGCAAGGCTAAGCTGGAAGAGGCAGCCAAGAAGCTGGGAGGGTGAAGAGAGTTCTGTGCTAGAACATGGAAGAAGAACATGACAGTGGACCTTGAGAGACGGTTGGTGGGAGAAGCAGCCTGTTCATGATGGGAGCATGATTGGCGATTGCCTTTTTTCTGTTTTGTTTTATTAGATGGTATGAGATGAAGAATGAGGGAAGAGGAGTGGATGAAAGGAAAGCTTTGTGGGGTTGCATTAATGCACATGTATCATAGTGTGAGTTATGAAAAGGCTTCTGGATTTGGGGTGTAGCTAATATGTAGATGTTGTCCTAGTATACCAAAACCCTGGATTCAGTTCCCATCACCGGGTAAAACTGCTATGGTGGGCACACACCTGTCATACAAGCACTTGGGAAGAGAAGCAGGAATAGCAGAAGTTCAAGGTTATCATGCACAGCTATGTATAGTGTGCTCAAGTTCAGTGCCAGCCTTAGTTAAAAGCGAGTCTGCTTCAAAAGGACAAAATGAAAAGAGGACTTCTGTCTTTGAGTGGAGCCACTCTCAGAGTTAGTAGATCAGGGAGTTCAAGTCAAACAGAATTTCTGCCCTAGCTTGGTCACTCTTGCCCCATGACCGGGAAAAGGCTCGTGTGCTATAAACATTCTTTACAGCCCTAAGCCCATGTCCTGCCATCAAGAACCTCCAGGCTGCACGTTGGAGAGTGGCTAGGTTGGAAGAGGTGATTGGTGTGAAGTCAGTATAGGGAAGAAGAACAGAGATAACGAGGGGGGACTTCCCTGCAACAGGACTTCCAAGTGGGTAAGACTTGAAGCAACCAAGATTGCTGCAAGTAGAGAACCAATGAACCAAATACAAGAATAAAAGCAGTCCCCCCAAACAAGCAAAGAAACCCTAGGCGTGATAGAAAGTATGGGGGCCGACCTGAGAGGTTGGCAATCAGCTGATGTAAAGACCCAGCAACAGGCAGAATGGGGGTTCATTTCAATAGAAAAAAAAACACCGAAAGAATTTTTTAAAAAGTTTAGCAAAGCAGGCTGGAGAAATGTTCCTGGGCAGACTCTGTGGAAAGTATGCTGGCTGGAGGCAGCACACACACAGAGGCCCCAGTGTGCTACTGCCAGAGTCGTTCCACCCTACCACGGGTCGGGGGTCCTCTGGAACTCCGGGTCGGAGCTCTGTCCACCCCCACACTAGCCCAGCCTCAGCAATACTGTTTCAGCTGCCTTGAAACACTCCTTGCCTAAGTAGCCTCTTCTGGCAGTGGCATATCTGCCCTTAGCATTCCTGGAAGCTGTGACTATCTGTGCCCTAGTTACTCCACTTGAGAAATGGAGACAGCTGTTCTTGCCTCCCACAAGTTAATGTTCTCCAGGACATCAAATTCTCACGGCTCAAAGGTAGCTCTGACCCCATCCCTTTCTTCGCAGCTTGAGATTTATCCAACACTTCACATTCCTCCTTGCTGCAATATGAACCCTTTGAGACTTGAGTTCAAAGCCCTGGATTCTCTACCTTTCTTTCTCTAGCTCCCTTCTCTTTGATCCACTAGTCCATGAGACCCTCGGGGACTTTTCTTACTGTCATTCTGGGACGCTCATTAGGAAGGGATGGAGTAAGTACTGCATGCCAGGCATTAGCAGCAAACCAGGCAGACATTTCTTTGCCCTCAAGGAGCTCGTAGTCTCCTAGAGAAGACAAGACCCAAAAGACATAAACTAATAGGCATCCGTTTGTCTAGGAGAAGGGCTTCCAGAAAAGAAGAGTAGCAGATAGAGCAAAGGAGACAGAGACTGAGTAGAGGTACCGGTTTAGAGTGGTCAAAGACCAAGTGACATTGACCAGAGACCTGAAGAGAGTGGTGTGCAGACTTACAAAGATCTGGAAGAGGAACGATGTTCTAAGCAAAAGGAAGAATAATTACAGAGGCTCTAAGACAACAGCGTGCTGAATGAGGTCAAAGAAAGAGCAAAGGACACTATACACAACAGCTAAAGAGTATGGACAACCTAAGAGTCTAATTCGTGAGTGGATGCCTAAATGCACCATAAAAAGAAGTGAAGTCCTGTTACTTGTGACAACATAAACGGGCTAGGTGTGGTGGTCCGTGCCTCTAATCCCAGCATAAGAAAGGCTGTGGATAGACTATTGGGAGCTCTAACCAGCTTAGACTGCATACCAAAACCCTGTTCCAAAAGAGTTGTCTTTTGTTTTGGGTTTTTGGTCATTTGTTTGTTAGTTTGTTTTTAATCCGGTTTTGAGCTGGGCACAGTTGTTCATGCCTATAATACCAGCATTTTGGAAAACTGAGGCAGAAGGATTGGGAGTTCAAGGCCAGCCTAAGTCTCAAAAACAACAGCAAAACACCCTCCTCAACTTTTGGTTAGAAAGATGACATGGCAGCTAAGACTGCTGTCTGCTCTTCCAAAAGTCCTGGGTCCAAATTGCAAGTACCCACATGGCCAAGCACAACAACCTGTAACTCTAATTCCAGGAGATTCAACACCCTCCCCGGTCTCTACAAATACCAAGCATGTACATAGTGTACAGTTATATATGCAGGCAAAACATCCATGCACATAAAATAAAATAATAAATGTAATTTTTTCAAACTCTCAAACCATGCCAAGTGGATAGGAGGGGAGATCTTTATGGTAAGTGAAGTATGTCAGGCACGGAAGGCCAATGCCCATGCTGTCATGCACAGGTGGAATCAGGATGGCTAACTTCTTAGAATTTGCGGGTGGAATGATGGTTTCTCAAGACTGGTAGGAGTAAGGGGTTGGGAGAGGTGGGGAAATTTGATCACTCTTAGATAAGAACCACAACTCTAAGACATTGTTGTACAGCGTAGGTGACCATTGTGCACTATCCTTCAAAGAGTCAAAAGAGGATTTTGAAAGTTTGAGCACAAGTGATAAATGTTTGCGGAAATACATGGTTATTCTGATTTAAACAAGGCCTACATGTATGATATGGGTATCAAACATTAAATACTCTTTAGTACATATAACTTTTATGGGGTTTTGTATGTATGTATATGAGTTTATATGCATATTTGCATATGTTATGGAGTCCAGAGGTTAACTTGAGGTGTCTCTCAGGCACCAGCTAACACTTTTGTGAAACAAACTCTCTCACTCATCTGGAACCTGCCAGTAATGTAGGCTGGTTAGCCAGTGAACCCCAAGAATCTACTTCTCTCTATCTCCCCAATGCTGGTAGTCCAATAATGCCCCATTATACATTCCCTGTTGTTTTTTAGCATGGGTTTTGGGATTTTACTTGGGTCTTTGTACTTACAAGGTAAACATTTTATTAACTAAGCTATCTCCTGGCCACCATCCTATATACTTTTAAGTATAAGTTAAAAATGATTTTAATTTTTAAAATTATCAAGAGATAGAGGCAAGAATATTAAGTTCAAGGCCTTTTGAGCTGAAGAGTAAGCCCTGTTAAAACAAAATAAAACCCCCAAAAATGAAGGAAAAAAAGGCAAGAAGATCATGCTTCATAGTGAGTTCAAGGCTAACTACATAGTGAAGCACTGGCTCAACAATATGATGATATAGTTTGGTCACAGAACCTACATACCATGTGCAAGAACCTAAGTTCCATGCCAAGCTTTGCCAAAAGAGAGAGTGGGGAGGAGAAGAGGAAAGATGGAGACAGGAAGAGAGAGAAGAATGAAAAGAAAGAAGGAAGGAAGGGAGAAAGAAAGAAAGAAAGAAAGAAAGAAAGAAAGAANGAAGGAAGGAAGGAAGGAAGGAAGGAAGGAAGGAAGGAAGGAAAACAGCATGACTAGAGCAGGACGAGTGGCTGAAAGAGTAGGAAGCCATGGAGTTGAAGAGGTAATAGTCAGCCATAATGTGTAGACTACAAAGTGCCTAGTGAAGAGTTTTGCTTCTATTCTCGGTTGAGATGGAAGCCTCAGAGAATTTGAGCAGTGAAGATAAAGTGGCTTGATTTAAGATTAACACATTATGCCAGGCATCATGGTGAATACCTTAATCTCAGCATTCTGGATGCAGATGCAAGTAAATTTCTATTGCTCTAGGCCAGCCTGGTCTACATAGTGAGTTCAGGCCAGCCAGTAGTATGTAGTAAGACCCTGTCTCAAATAACCAAAAGATTAATAGATGTTTCTACTGCTATGAGATCAATGAATAAAGAGCAAGGGTTTAAAGAGGAAGACCAGTTGGTAGGTGTGATGATTAGATTTTTGTCAATTTGACATAAGCTAGACTCATCTGGGAAGAGGAAAACTCAACTGAGAAAATGTCTCCATCAGAAAGTATGTGGGTCCTTGTCTTGATTCATGATTGATTTAGAAGGACCCAGCCCTCTGTGGATAGTCCCACCCCTGGACTGTTGGTCCTGGGTTGTATAAGGAAGCAGGCTGAGCATGTCTTGTGGAGCAACTCAGTAAGCAGCTACCCTTCATGACCTCTGTATCAGCTCCTGCCTTAAGGTTTCTGCCTTGTGTTCCTGTCCTGGCTTCCCTTCATGGTGCATTGTGAGCTTGAAGCTGAAATAAACCATTATTATTCCCAGGTTACTTTGGGTATTGGTGACAGACCTGGCCACATTGTTTTGGGGAGGACTGTGGGAGATTTTGAAACTTTGGACTGGAAAAGCCATTGAGTGATCAGATGGGCTATCCTATGGGAGTGGTAGTGGGGAAGAGAAGAATCCTGAGAGCAATATATATGATACAGACCTGGAGCATCAAGTTTCCTAGGGAAGCAAAGACTCTATCAGGCTGTTTCTATATTTTAAATTAAGAGTCTTTGTATTTTGGTCAGCTGGGGCTGAAAAATCAGCTGTGATTAACAAGAGACCAGCATCATTGAGGTGAAATCCTGTGGGAAGTGTTTCCTTGGGGTTAGCTTACAGAAACTGGGGACCAGGAATGCCAAGGCTGCATCTCAAGCTGGTAGCTGAACTTTGTAATGTGTAAGGGTCTCCTGCATAATGCCATTTTTAAAAAAAATTTATATTAAAAATTTCCACCTCCTCCCCTCCTCCCATTTCCCTCCCATTCCCC
>LOEQ01009436.1:75984-90017 GCA_001685075.1 Bramus lutescens
ATGATCATTAGCCCTGGTAGTTGGCTAGGTTTCTAGTATTAGGCATGATTTCTCTCTGGTTAAGAAGATCTTAAGTCCAATTAGAGAGCTGTTGGTTAACACCAAGGTATGTATGCCACTACTGCACTGTTAGGTTTATTGTGTCATACTGGTCATTGTTGTGGTTCATAGGAGTCATAGGTGGGTAGGACTGTTGGTTGCTTCCCTACTTTGGAAGTTTGTAGGCTGCATTATGGTACTATGAACACTAGTCCTCAGGGAGAGGCCGTTCAGGTCAGAGCCAGCTCAAGTCATTTATGACCTGTGTCACCAACAATTTTAACCATTTACAACACTCACATTATTTATCTAATGTGTTTTCTTTAAAAAGACACACTTTTAGGTTGTTCATAACCCAAGCAGCAGTGCCTGTGAGTTGTTGGAGTAAATAGTGTGTGTGTGTGTGTGTGTGTGTGCACGCGCGCACGTGCGTGTGCGTGCGCGCGTGTGCGTGTGTGTGTGTGTGTGTGTGTGTGTGTGAAACTTGAGATGGAACCTCAATAAGTTGCTTAGCTTGTCCTGGAACTCACTAAATACCCCAGAGTGGGCTTGAATTTGTGATTCCCCTGCCTAAGATTCCTGAGTATTGGGATTATAGGTTTTCACCACCATTCTCAGCTTGATGGTGAAGCAAATATGCAATTATAACAAAAATGTTCAGCTATGTTACAACTAAAAATATTATTGTGTGTTAAAAGGCAAGCATAGTTCAATACTTGGAGAAACACAAAACTTCAACATGTCTACAATATGTTGTGTGGTCTCTCTTTCCCCAGTGGACAAATAGTTTTCAGGAGACTATTTCCCTCTCCCTCTCTAGTTCACATTCATTCTTCCCACTCTGTCTTGAGTTTAATGACAGTTTTGTTCTTTCTTCTTCCTCTTATTTGTATCTATTTTTGACCATCTATTTTCTTTCTCTCTCTCTGTTACCCCTTCTTTCTCTCTGCCCCACCAGGACCATCGACAATAAAGTCTATATTGCAGAAATCAAGGAAAAACACCAGGCAAAGAAAATCTATGAGAAAGCCTATCAGCAAGGAAAGACATCAGCTCATATAGGCGTGAGGTAAGGCTCTAGTTTGTCTGAAATGTGATTTAGCCATCTTAGCTGTGTGACCAGGAAAGATATTCCTTCTCTCTGGACCTCATTCTCTACTTCTGTAAAATAAAAACAATGATTTCTACTTCATATGATTACATTAAGATTATGTGAGTCACTAACTATTAATGCCTATAACAGTAGATGTTTAATAACTGGGAGTTTACTTCCCTAATTCCAGCTGCCTTCTTCTAGAAAGATGTGGCTTATTTAATAATTGGTACTTTGGGGGAAGAATATGAACAAGTGAGTTTTTCTCTTCTTTTCTTATTTTTTGTTTTTTTAATGTGGTATTTTATTTATTCTTTGAAAATTTCATATATTTATACAATGTATTTTGATCATATCCAGCTCTCATCCTCCATCCAAGCCTCATATACCCCTTCAATGCATCTCTCTTCCAACTTCATATCCTCTTCTTTTGTTCTTTATAATGCTCTGAATACAATTAGTGCTTCCCACATGAAAATGGGTGTGGCCCATTCACTGGAGCGTGAGCAGCCTACTAGTGACTACATCTTCCAAATAAAGATGGCATTCCCTCCCCCCACAGAAGACATCAACTAACTCTTTGGTTAAAAGAGTGGGATCTCATGGGTTCTTTCCCCATTCATGCTGGGATTTTGGTTGGCTTCATCTCATGCAGGTCTTGTGCATGCTATCACAGCTACTGTGAGTTGTTCATGAATACAGAAGCCATGCCATATGCAGAAAGCATTGTTTCATAGGATTTCTTCAAATTCTTCAACTTTTGCATTCTTTCTACCCCCTATTCCATGATGTTACCTGGACATCAGAGGTGATGATATGAACATCTTATTTAGGGCTGGGTCACTTACTCTGAGCATCTGACCAGTTATGGATCTCTGAACTAATCATTATTGAGTGCAAAAGGAAGCTTCCTGATCAAGGTGGAGAGCATTTTAACAATATGACCATTTAGTAAGACAACAATAGTGGGTTCTGTTTTGGGGCCTATGGCCTCCTCAGCCGTAAACTTTTGACAAGGTTTTCAGTACCAGGCATGAAATTCCTCTTGTGAAGCATGCCTCGAATCCAATCAGAGAACAGTTGGTTACCCCGGAACAGTCCTACTCCCATTCCATATCTTGCCTGGTACTGTGATACTATAGTGCACTAGACACAGCCCTGGGAAAGACCACTAGTCAATCTTCTCCCCGAGCAGCCTACATAAAACCTTCCAGCTAGGGAAGCTAGCTAGCAGGAAGGAAATTTCCTGGTCACTTCGAGATTGATTATCCATTCCCTGCAACAAAAGTGTGTGGTGTCTTTAGCAATAAGGTTTTACTATCTTTCTATAGTGAGAAACTCAGAAAAATGGTAATGGTCTATAGTATTGGGGGGCTTCTGGACCTCTTTGAGCAATAATAACTCATACGGAGGTATCACTCACCTCACACTAGGATTTTAGTTTAATAACCCTTGGCTTCTGAGAGTAACATTTCCACCTATGTAGGGCACCTCCATTAAAACTACTTTTTAAAATGTTATTTTAAATTAGCTGGCAAAGTAGTGGGTTTCCATACATTCTTAATTTTGGTTAACCCATCTGCCATATCCTCATTTCCTCCATACCTCAACTCTCACCAGTATTAAAATTTTAGACTCCCAGCACACATACTATGATTTCTGTCCATATTTGCTTTCCTCTGTGGGCCCTGGCCATAGCCAAACCTTGCTTCCGAAGTTCTCTTAATTGGGCCCCATGGTCTCTGGGTTCCATGCCCCCATTAGCTTTGCCACAGGGGTCCTCAGCTCCCCCTGTCACCTTAGCGGTTTCCCATATGCAAATGATGTCCTTCAGAAACAAGACCAGCAATTATCCCTCCTGTGCAACATTTTTCTATCCATCCACAAAAAAAAGAAAACAACAACAACCTTAGACTCTGCTCTCCCCCACTTCCTTCGTACTACATATGTGCTACTCATCCCATTAAGGCCTCTTACCCCTTCCCCCACATTCATGGACCCTTTCTGGCTTCCTGACTTGTACAGACACTCCAAGGTAAACACGGATATCTAAAAGTTTGAAGTTAGGGTTCGCATGTCAGAGCTAAAATGCAGTATTTGTCTTTCTGTCCTGAATTAACAAGTGAAACTTGCCTAAATTGACCCTTATTTCTTAAATGGGTCCCATTTGTTCGGTATATACATTATGTTTTTAATGGATTCCCCTCAGCTTCTAAGAGATTTTCATCTTGCAGGAATACTTCAGATTTTGCTGCTAAAAACTGAGTCATTGCCATATAAACAAGCTCGGTTTAACACAAGGATCAGGCAGATTTGAGAGACTATTTAAAAGGAGAGAGGCATTGTTTGTGTACATTGAAAACTTTTTTTGTTAAACGAAACATTAGCCCCGAATTTTTCTGTTCAGAAAAATCTCCGTTCAGATTTTTATCAACCATGTTTCCCCATAAGGGGAGAGCTACCTTTGAGATCATTTTCCAGGTAGAATGTTCAAGGGGGGGGGTGAGGAAGGAAGGGATGTGGGTGAGTAAATACCTGAATGATGGACTGTAGTCCGGGGACTTAACTGAAACAGAAGCCTGATCAGGTCAAGTTGGTTAAGGATGAGGCTTAGCAGAAGCAGGCCATCTAATGATTCTGCTATGCCACAGGAAATCCAACACCCCTTCCATCCATCTCTACTTCTTGCCCAGGGACCAGGAATCAGAGAAATTTCAAATCTCCACTAGGCTGGCAGCAGGCACAGAGGTAACTTTTGTCCTGGCCTATGAGGAACTTCTACAACGACATCAGGGCCGGTATCAGCTGGTGGTAAGCCTGAGACCTGGACAGCTGGCGAGGAAGCTGACTGTAGAAATCACTGTGTCTGAGAGGACAGGCATTGCCTATGTGCATATACCTCCACTGAGGACCAGCCGAGCGAGCACCAACAACCAAACAAGTATGTGGGCAGTGCGAGGAGACACTAAAGATATTTGCATTCTGTGAATGGCAACCTTGGACATTCTATGGAACAATCTTTCAGTAATGTCCCTATACCAATTTCCTTCCCAAATCAGAGAGAAGGGGGCTTGCTTAGAGTTCAAGATATTTAGAGTTCACTATCTGCCCAATTCCTGAAGTCAGTATGAAATTGGCATGAAATAGAAGTTTCTGAAAGTATAGATTCAATTACTAAAAATAATTAATGGGCCAAGGTTGGTGGCACATGTCTTTATCCCAGCTATCATGAGGCAAAAGCAGGTACTCCTGTGAGTTCAAGGCCAGCGTAGCCTACCTACATAGTGACTTCCAGGTCTAAGCGGTGAGACCCTATCTCAAAAAAAAAAACTTATCACCTGATCACCACACATACTGTATTAACAATCTTGAAGGTGGCAGGAATCATGGAGGATGAATCCTTCTTTCCCCTAAATGACCACAAAGAACAGGAGGAAAGCAGAAAGGCAGTACAGGATTCTAGGATGCAAAGAAGGCTCTTGACTAATAGGCTTAAAACCAAGTGCATCTGTAGGGTTATGATAGATACGGCTGTAGTTCAATCAGGATATAATCTTAAGGAAAGACAGAATCTAGGACCTCACCCTACTGGAGCCTAGTGTAGTAGGCTTGAGTTAGGACCACAAATCTCCTTAACCAGTCCATGAACAAGTTCATATCCAATCAAGCTGGGAGAATAACTAAACAAACTTAACACTTCCCTGGGAGTGGAGTAGAAAAAAGCAGGGAAATTACATAGCTCAAGAGGCTAGCTACCCTGGCAGACATTTTCAACCCAGGTCTGACTGATGGGAACCTGCTCAGCCAGGAACACAACATGGTGCACTTGCTGCAAGTTGGGTTGCAAGCCAAGATTGACTTTGCCATAAGAGAGAGCCATGTGAGCAAGGCTTCAGTTTGTTGATCTGTCGAATGAAAGAGACAGCTATGACCCAAGACCACAAGGAGAAGTTTATTTTCCAGAGCTGAGAATGCATCCTAGGGCCGTGTTCATGCAGGAGGTCATTCTCCCACAGAGCTACACCCTAAGACCCACTGCAAAATGTGGGCCAATCCTCCCTCCATGGGATTTAATGAATGCTGGCTGTGGTGCTATCCTTCAGCTTCATTTGACACTCAGGGAGGTCCAGGTGTACTTCCAAATGTCTTGCCCATGAGCTCACATCTGACCGTACAGTAACCTCTTCTGATCAAAGAGCTACTGTCCCCGCTGTGCTGTTCCTAAGGAGACTGGAGCTCAGAAAACGAACAAGTGGAGGAGAAAGGGAACAAGTGGCCCCGGGCACACAGAGCACTATCAGGGACCTGGGCCCATGGGACAGCTGAGTCTAGCAGCCTGAATGCTTAAGCCCCAGCTATAAATGGCAGCTCCCTCCCCCTTCTCCTTAAAGGTTAAAACAGAGGATAGAAGTAGTCCTGTGGGGATAAAACAAAACAAAGAGCCCTGGAAGGAAGGAAGCCCAGGGAATGTATGTGAGCAGGCTTCTCAGAGCATGGGGGCTCGGTTTGCCCCTAAGCTTCCTGACAGCTGTAGCAGGAAGGAGGGGGGCAGAAGTCCCAAGTCTCCATTTTCTGGAGAAAAGGAGACATTTCTAAATGGACACTAGTCTTGAAAGAAAATTCCAGAAGTGTTGATCTTGCAGTCGGTTCGAGAACATCCAGAAGCAAAAGGCAGGAGTGATTTCAGGAGACCCTACAAGGCTCGTTCACATGTGTGATTCTGAGTGGCAGAGGCAGAGAGAGAAGAGGAGCCAGGCCACTGTGTCCCAGAGAAGATCCCTGCTAGCCTGCCCTGTCTCACAGCAGGAAGGACAGGAGAGGAGCCCAGCCCTGGCACTGTGTCTGTCTCTGTCCTCCCCACCCACTACACTGTCCCTCTAGAGGAGGACACTGAGCTCCTGGTGGAGCTCAGGACAAGAGAGTCCTCCAGAGACAGGCCTTTGGTTGGGTGCGAAGTGAGGCAGGGGAGGTTATGAGTGAAGGACAGACCCTCCACCTCCAGTGCTGGAGCTGAGGGAGGGCTGGGTCTGGTGGCAGGGTGTGATGAGGGAGAAGGGCAGGAGTTGGCCACAGGGCTTGTGACAGAGTGGCAGTGGGGCAGCTGGAAGGGCACGATAGGCAACTGGAGCAGCTGTGGGAGCGAGGGATGGCCTCCCCGCCCTCCCCACACAGTGTCCTTCTTACTGTCCCCATCCATGGCTTTTCTCTCCACTGAGCACTCTATGCCACCTCAACGCCGTACAGGTGAGGGTGACTTGCCCCCATCTACCAGGATACAGAGGGCAGAGACCTGTGTCTACATCACCTTCTCCCCAACACTGCAAGACCAGACCAGTCTGCCTTCTCCAGCTCAGGCATCATGGCTGACTTCACGGTCCAATATGATGTGGTCATGGAGGACATCATTGGAGACGTGCAGGTACCTGGACCCGGGACATGCAGAGTTCTTTGGTAAACAGTCACTCGGGTCAGGGTCATGGTCTGGGCTACAAGAAATGTCCCTCTGAGCTTTACAAGGTATCTGTGAGAGCCAGTCATCAGGGACAAGGTGAGTGACTTCATTCCTTTGGAATCCTGTAAGCAGGCCACAGGGATACAGAACTGGAGGACTTGAAGCAGGGCCTGAATGGACGCCCCTAGCTGTGTCCTTCATTAGCAGCTCTGAAGCAGGCAAGGCATTACTGAGTATTGGCCTTACATACTTTCTGTAGCTCTCAGTCTGTCCTGTTGTCCTTGGCTTTCTTGCTGTGGTTGGCTTCTGAACACTTGTTCCCCATCATGAGGCCCTTTTCCTGCACAGGAAGTGTGTCAACTCTGAGCCTGAACACCTCTGGAGAGAGGGGAGCTCTGGTCTAACAGCTGAGCAGGGCAGCCCTGACCCAAGACCTCACCCTTTCGCCACCCCGGGCTTGCTGGTGAGGTTGGCCAATGACTGGGAAGTCAGTTCCTGAGGCCTTTCCTGCCTTTCCTCCTTCCAAGCACAACCCCACCCTGCTGAAAGGTTCCAGGCCACCAAGAACCTTTCTCTACCACTACCTGAGCCAGTCCAAGCAGAGCACAGGAGCAATGATTTGCTCAGGCTCACTGTTGCCCTGGGTGGGATTCCTCTACATCCTCCACTGCTCAGCATCTGCTTCTCCACCCTGAGTCCCTGATAAACTCCTTCCTCTCTTTATCCACTCCAGATGTCAGCATCTCCATCCCCTCCTGATCTCAGCATCTCCATCCCCTCCTGATCTCAGCATCTCCATCCCCTCCTCATCTCAGCATCTCAATCTCCTCCTCATCTCAGCAACTCCATCCCTCCTCATCTCAGCATCTCCATCCCTCCTCATCTCAGCATCTCCATCCCCTCCTAATCTCAGCATCTCCATCCCTCCTCATCTCAGCATCTCCATCCCCTCCTCATCTCACCCACAGTTGAAATCCCCCACCCCATACAGTGCAGGGGACAAGCCTGCTCCTTCATCTCTCTCTTGATACCCTGCAGCAGAATACTCCAGCCTAGGGCCCAACTTATTAGCGCTGGACACTCAGAAAGGATTGGACTGAACTCCCTATCTCTCCCTTGGCTAGCTCCTGGTAGTGTAGCAGACAGATCCATGTTGACATCAGAGATAAATACCCTGTAGGTGCCATGCTATTCTGTGTTCCCAGGCCTGGAGGCTCAGGACAGTCTGCCTGAAAGAGCTAACAATCACAGTTCTATGGCTAAAGTGAGCAGATCTTGCTCAGAGTACAGGAAAAGGCTCAAGGGTCGGGTGGGGCATGAGAGCAGATGCAGGCTATGGTAGAGTCACATTTGGAGACTCATGGAAGTCATGGCCATTGCAAAGAGGCAGGGATGGAAGGTCTCCAGTAAGACCGGGAATCTGACAAAGGTCAGTCCCCACTGTATGTCTCGGGGTGCCCAGATCCTAATTCGAAGGGCCTGCTCAGAGCCACCTGTCTCCAGCAGCTTCTTTCACTCTCTTAAGCTTTCCCTGTGTGGGAAAACTACATGGAAACTTGGGATCGCTGTCTTAGCTGGGGGNTGAAGGAACCCAGAGAAAGAGCTCTGAAGAGGTGGTCTGTGATGGCAGGAGAGAGCTCAGGGTCTCAGAATCCCGAGGGTACAGGTGGGCAGCGCATCAGTGAGGTGGGGTCTGCTCAGAGCCCAAAGGCATCTACTGGCTCTGGAAACCAGCTTGTCCTAGGTGCCTTTGGTGTCAGAAGCATGAGTCTGGGGTGGGAGTAGCACATGCTGTGGGTTCAGCAGGAATGAATTATTGGTAGGGGACTCTTGAGGCTACCCATGTCTTCAGCCTGGGATGCTCCCAGGGGGAAAGAGGCTGGTTAGCAGTCTGAGGGCAACTGGGAGCAAGGGCTTGTGTCAATGTGTGGAAAGCACTCACTTGCCCACACTCTGAGGAAGACCTACTGAGCTGCATGCCGGGAGAGCAGTTGACACAGAAATGAGATGGTTGGCCTCATACAGGGTCCATGGCAAGAAGGCATGGCCCTCATCAGGAGGCACGTGACCTCCCATGATCCAGGTGGGCTGTGCAAGTGCTTATGACCAGGTGTCCTTCAGAGTTCTCAGGAGCTGGGAGCATGGCCTGGTTGACAAAGAGGGCTGTGGGAGATTCTGGGCGGTTTGTTGCACCCAGGCTACAAGCTGGCCGCAGGAGATCTGGTTAGAAGGCAGGCCAGCATGGGGGGCACACAAGCATCCCCCAGGTACATAGGAGCCCCCAAGAATTCTGCCCATAGCTTGTCAGTGACAGGGTGGTGAGTGACATAACCCTTGGGGAAATGGAACAGGGAGCCAGGTCTGTGGGGAACAGGCCTCCAGCTGCCTGTGAATTAATTCAGAGGCAGGGATGGAGGGGCAAAGAATTTCCTCTTCCAACTCCCCTGTCCTCTGGAAAAGAAGGGAGCCCCCAGGCTGACTGAAGGAAGATAGGAGCAAATTCTGCTTTCCCTGGGAGGCCTCAAGCCTTAGGCCTAGAGCTGTAGGCTCCGGGGTAGCTCAGACCCGACCCCTAGGCAGCCTAGGCCTCCCTGCTAGAGAGGACACTGGTCCTGAGGGGCCTCCAGTTCCATCTCCTTCCCTTCCTCTCCACTGACCCAGCCCTCAGGCTCTGCAGAGGGAAAGATTGAGTGTGGGGGCAGGGGGCAGGCAGCCAATCACATCAGGACATCCCAAGGCATCTGTACCTGGTGCTAACCAATCCCCTCTGCACAGACAGCTCTGCTGGCCTCTGCTTTCTCCTCCCTCCTTGCTCTGCCCAGCAACAGCAGAAAGGAGTGTTTAGGAGGAGAAGGAGGCCCTGCAAGCTCCCAGCCCTTGGCAGCAATGAGTTGGGCCTCTGGAACACTGTGTTGAGGGAGGTTAAAACAATAGTTTCCATTCCTGGAGCCCAGACAAATGTCCCCGGGGACTCTCAAGCCTGTGCAAGTCCGGCTGTCTCAGGGACAGGAACTCACATAGTACAGAGATGCTGACTCTCATAGGCCTGGGCCCCAAGCTTGTCTTCTCCCCCTGCTGCTCTGGACAAGGCCTGGGATGAAGGGCTCAAGAGCAGAGGCTCAGTTCTGGTGTGCAGACCAAGGTTGAGCCAACTGACAACCAGGGAGAGGGAGCTGGCCTGGGAAGGATAGAACAGGGTGTTATGCAGGAGGGTGAGGTGGCCTGATTCAGCCTAGCTTTCACCCTTCTTCTTGGCTCCTTTCCTTTTGTCCAGATCTATGGTGGCTATTTTATTCACTACTTTGCCCCCAGAGGCCTCCCNTCATTATGTAGCTGAGCATGACCTTGAAATTTCATCCTCTGGCCTCCACATTCTAAGTGCTGGAATTTTATGTGTGCACAACCATGCCTCGTTTATATGCTGCTGTGATCGAATATTGGGCTGTTTATTTACTGCTTTGCCCTTTGAGGCCTCTGGCTCCTGGAGAAGAACGTGGTGTTTGTTAGAGATGTGAGTGGTTCCATTATCAGAACTAAGTTAATGCAAGTGATTTGGGTCTTGTTCATGTTTCTTAGTTCATGCGTTAGACAGCACAGAAAAATACCTGGCTAGGACAGTCGGACTCTGATCCCGGTTTCTACCTTTCTCCCCATCCTGGGATTTATGTATCCCCTCTCAAGCCCTGACACTTTACATGATAGGAACTCTATAGTTCTTCAGCCACAGAATCCTGGTACAGCGATATCTAGGCCGGTCACTATGCAGAGCCTCATCCATTTTGGTCCAGTCTTGGTATTGTCCTCAGTTCATAGATCACCCAAGCTTCGGTGTGCTACCATCGCAGGCTTCTCTTCCAGTGCAACCTTAGTTATGAAGACTGTGATTCTTCCTGTGGACATGGGTTTTGGTACCTTTAATTTTTTTAATCTCCAGATTTAATGGTTTTCTCTGCTATCATTATTATGCTAATAGCTGTAGAGTTCCGGGGCCATAAGTTTGAATATATTTGCTATCATATCTGCTACCCTTGAGTTAGACCATTAGACCACAGATCAAAGACAACTGCACTCCATTACCTACTTTTTGTAGTGTTCCTTATGTGATGTTACAAATCACGATGCTTGTATCCCTAGATAGAAATTTCAAGTGTCCTGACACACTGATCCTTGGTACTGTAAAACTTTTGGTTCCAGAGTCCTTGAGATATAAAGAAAATGTTCTTTTTAGCAGAGTAAACGATGCTGTGGGAAGCAATGGTCAGAGTCCAGGAAGGCAATGCCCAACTCAGGCCCTCTCTAGCCTCTGTTTCCTCCTTGAACGGGTCAGGGGTCTGAAGCATTGGTGAAGGCCTTATCTCAGAGTCACTAGCTCCCTAAACAGCTGACGTCTAACCACGGAATTATTTCCTGTCCCCACAAGCTGCCATAGCACACCAACTGGGCTCTCATGACTAGCTTAAAGAGCTGTAATTCTTAAGCCTTATTTAAGAAACAGTCCTGGGGCTGGAAAGATGGGAGAGTTCAAAGTCCATGCTGGCCTTGTGGAGGGCAGGAGTTCTGTTCCCAGCATCCATGTAGGGTGGCTCCTAAGTGTCCATTCTCCCAGCTCCAGGAGATCCAGCACTCTTTTCTAGCGCTGTGCCCACATCCATACACAAGCACACATAAATTACATAGAAATGTTTCAAAGGCATCGGTCATTAGGAAAGGGCAAAATCAAAGCTGTATGCAAACCAACAGACGCTGAAGTGAGTTTTAGCTTCTGACCGCTGCAACTACTGCCAAATGTGTGTAACTCCTAGCCAAAGCTAGACAGGGCCTCACATTAATAGTCTGTTGTCCACACTTTCGTTGGCCTGATACATTAGATCTGCTTTAGCTGTAAAATTATGAAGGCATGCTGAAAGGAATGAGACTCCCCCTGCCATATAGAGATAAATGTGGCAATATCAACATTGTTCAAAAAGTGGAAGCCCTTGCGATTTTCAGAGCAAGAATTTATTATTTTTTTTTCTACCTGAAAACCATGTGTTTGTTCTCTGGGGTACAATTTTTTTTTACTGAAAATTTCCACCTCCTCCCCTCCTCCCAATTCCCTCCCCCTCCGCCCAAACCCCCTCCATTCCCAGTCCAAAGAGCAGTCAGGGTTCCCTGCCCTGTGGGAAGTNAGAAGAATGTGGTATTTGTTATAGATGTCAGCGGCTCCATGTTTGGAACTAAGTTGCAGCAGGTAACAAGGATTTTCCCTGTGGCCTCTGAAATCCATAACTGTCTCCCCTTTTGATAGCTTCAAATGACTGTTATTTCTCCTTTTTTAAACACCTGCTGCTCTTTTTCTGAATCGGGGTTTCTTTTACTAGCCCAGGCTCCCCTCAATCTCATTATGTAGCTGAGCATGACCTTGAAATTTCATCCTCTGGCCTCCACATTCTCAAGTGCTGGAATTATAGGTGTGCACAACCATGCCCCGTTTATGTGCTGCTGCAATCGGATATAGGGTTTCATGCCTGCTTAGAAGCACAATATTAACTGAGCTGTATTTACAGCCCTCTACCCCTTCAATGTTTGTTTTGTCTCTGATCCATCAACTACTAATTATTTGACTCTGAGCTACTAACTACATATGTCTTTGTGAGTCTCAGTGCCATTACCTGGAAATAGGAATAATATTAGTACCTTCTTCAGTATCCTTTTGTAAAACTTATATTAACTGATACAGGTAAAATATTCAGCAATGTCTAGAACATAGGAAGTATTAGTGGTGCCTAATACTAGAATCTTCTTTCTATGGAACCTCCTAAATGCCTAGCTCTCTATTAGGTGTTGTCATGGGGAAAAGACAGAGGAAGAAGAAGCAGCATTATGTGGCCTGTTTGCAGAGTATTGGATATGAGACTGGAGAGTGCTAATATTTCCATGTCAGAGTCTTGGTGAACAGTCTAGAGTAGAGACTCTCTGGGTTAGAAGGATAAATGCAGATTGCTCAAGAAAATGCTTCCCTGAGAAAGGGTAAGTGGAAGATCATTGAAGATATGGATACATAAAGAGAAATGACGTGCTATCTAAAGGGCACCAGGGCAGAGTTATGCAGTTGAAATAGAATGTGGGCTCTCCAGTGTCTGATGAGAACGTAGGCATGGAGGAGACAGAGCAGCTGAAGATCAGAAGCAGATCTGAGCAGAAGTAAAGCAAGCCGAAGCCCAGCAGCCAGATACATGGCTCCATAATCATAAGGTCCTCCCACTTGAAAGGGTTAACTCATTCAGCTTAGAATCATATGCTCAGAATCCATTGACTACAGAGACTGTAGAGCTCTGGGAAGAACAAACCTGGGAACTTTGAGAGGGAAACTGTCCAGTAGACCTTTCTTCTGTTCATTCGTTTTGCTTTGCTTTCTGAAACAGTCTCTATATCACAGGCTATGTTGGAACTTGTAATCCCTCAACTTCAGCCTCCCGAATGCTGTTTTCCATCATACACCACCATGCATGTCCCCATTGGAACTTGCTTGATGATAATCTCAGACTCTGTACTGTCTAAAACAATAACCACTGGCCACATGTGGTCATTGAACACTTGAAATATAACTCTTACAAGTTAAGAACTGATTTTTTCTCTGTTGGAGAGTGAACTTTGAAGCCCACCATAAAGCTTTGCAAACATTTTGACCTAATATCCTCAACTCACAAAAGGAGAGGTTAAATAGGGTTAAAACCATGAAGCACCCAGAGAGAGCTAAGCGTCATGTGAACAGAGCCGTTCAAGTTCATGGCACTCAAGTTGTTTCTCATCTCCTTCATCCTTATCCCACAGACTAAAAAGGCTATGAACACTATCCTCAATGACATGCAAGCCAGCGACTACTTCAACATCATTTCCTTTTCTGACAAAGTTAACATCTGGAAAGCCAAAGGCTCAATCCAGGCCACTGCTGAAAACATCCATAGTGCCAAGAACTACCTGAGTCGCATGGAAGCAGATGGCTGTAAGTGTTTTACCCACCTCCCCAAATGGACAGGCTGTGGTGACAGAAGAAATTTCTGAGCCCTTCTCTTCATTCCCCCATGCTTCTCATTTCTCATGCTGCCAGAAACATCACTTTCATATTTTGCATAAAGCCATACCTTTTCCTCCTTTTGGTTCCCCGTCTATCTCCCTCTCCTGATGGAAGGAACATGGTTGATTTCCCCTGTATCTTAGCCTCTTTCTCTTTGGACCTCAGTGTCCTCTTCCTTAAAACAAACATGAAAATTGCTATGCCTTTTTAAATCGCTATTGTAGGCTTTATTTCCAAGCTTTTGCCCCGGTTGTGACTTTTGTTCTCAAATAATTACTCCATTCTCCCAGATCTACTGCCCCTGTCATCTAAGCCATCTTTTCCCCTGTAGCAAGAAGGTGGAGGTGCTCTCTTTGGGTGGTTGTCATCTGACTAGAAAATGAAATGATCCT
>LOEQ01009436.1:92172-102764 GCA_001685075.1 Bramus lutescens
GAGTCCAAGTTCATGGAGTCCTTGAACCCACCAGTCTTCCATACCTTCCTCACTCCTGACAAAGACGGTGAGTGTTGAGTGCTGCTGGCAAGAGGCCAAGGGGGAGCAGGGGAGGTGTGGATGGAGAGAGCGGAGCGTGGAGGAGGTATGTCCCGAGTAATGCTCCAGAAACCTCCTTGGTAGCTTTGGAACTTTGGACTAGTTAGCATTTCTAGACCTCAGTACATAGGCAGAGAATCGGAGGCCTTGGCAGATAAGGCTGGAGAGGCTAAACAGAAGCAAATGGGCTGAACTAGAGTTGACATTTGTCTTGTTGAAAAAAGAGAATGGTTGCTGACTCCCAAGCAGGGGAGGAATGTGGTGGTAGAAATTGAAACATCACTGGGTAAGGCAGGTCTGCTTGGTTGTTCTGGGCTCTGTGAACAGTCCCCTTAATAAAAAGGGATATACACTTTACAGAAAATAATGGCACTTACCATTACATTTCCCGAAGACTGGAAACATTAATTTCTAGCTCTTCCTATGTACAGGTACTTCTCTTCATATCATGTTTCTAATCTAGCATTTAATTTTCCATGAGAAACTATTGATATATGCATTTTATACACAGAGAAATTGAAGCACAGAGAAGTGAAACAACTTGTTTAATGTCACACAGCTAGTTCGAGACTAGAACCCATACATTCTGGTCCCCAAAGATGTGTCTCACCAGTCTATTACTTATGTTTTTTTTTAATTTTTAGAATAATTTCTTGAATCACATTATAGCAGAGGATTTGAAAGGCTTAGGGGTAGCAATAATTCACGGGAACACAAATTTGGGCAACACCTTTGACATTAGCATGCCCTCTCTTTCCCAATATCCCACCTGCCTTTTTTTATCTTAGTGATGTTACCTCTAACCTATTTTCCAAATTCAGTGACTTCTCACAATCCCACCCGCCACAATCACGAATCAGACAAACTGCCTTCTCATCTAAAACAGCTCTTCTTGCCTGCTTACCAGGCTCCTCTTGCCCTCTTGCAGGCAAAGACATTTTTCAAAGAGCCAAATCAATTCTTGTTCCTTTCCTACATAATGCTCCTGAAGGATTTCCCATCATGCCTAGAATAGAGTTCAAAGTCTTCTGTACGGTCTGCAAGGCCCTGCAGTGGTGTGCTCTGTATGCCCACACCACACTGACTTCACCTTCTCTAATTCCCCCATTTACCCTCAACTCTAGACCCCTAGTTTCTTCCCTACTCCCCACACTGGCCCTCTGCAATCATCACCCAGGGACGTCTTTCTTTCTATCGCTTCTCCTTGATTCACCTGGCCCGCCCTTTCCTATAGTTTCCATCCTTCCCATGCCCCTAAAACTCCAGCTGCTGCCTTGGATCTCAGACCAGCTTTCTTACTGACCTTCCTCCACAGGCCACTTTAGGCCTTCCCTTCCTTGATCAGTCCAAGGAAGTAAAGCAATTTTTTTTGTATAGCATCCACCACCATTGATAATCTTGACTCTGATATTTCACCAGGTGAGAAACCACACATGTCATTGTCACCATCATAGCCTGATACCTACCTAAGCAGTGCCTGGAAGAATAAGTGAGTGAATGCACACAAATAAGAATATAGGTGTTAGGAGAAAGGAATTTGAGTGTCTCTGAGCTTGAAAGGGGCTGTGGCAAGTATAGACATGAGCAGGTTAGTTTGAGTAGCCAGTGAGGACTCTCCCAGTCAGGAGGAAGAAAGGACTAGACATGGAAGTCACATAGAATCCTGGCACTAGAGAGACTGTAGCATTAGAATCAGTAGCTGGAGGCAAGCCTGGACTGCACAGTGAGACCCTGTCTTCTCTTCGACCCAGGCATGGGAAGGATTCCTTTTATTTCTCTGTGTTTGGCAGGAAGTCCACACTGGGATGGCAATTCTGAGAGAATCCCGGGAGGAGCTGAACGTGATATGGACTCTAAGGAAAGTTCCATGGAGCTAGTAAGAGGTAAAGAAGGGGCTCCTCTGGCAAAGACTCCTCTAAGTCCGCATGTCTAGTCAGTGTCATTTGAAGCTCTCATTGACAGTATGGAGCCCAGAGGAGGGGCAATATATTCCTTTCCATCACCGTATAACAAATTACCATAAATTGAGCAGTTTAAAGCAACATATAGTAGAATTAGTTTTCTCTAATGGTGTCTTATTAAGTTTATCAGCCACACATCAGGGCAGGTCCTATGCCCATGTTAGCCAACAGAATGAATTCAATGATGTTTTTGTAGACTTTTGTCTCATATTGCTTTGTTTGGACAGTTTTTTTTATCTTATTGGTCTTTTGATTATTTTTTTAATTTTCATTTTGTATTTTTCTGTTTTTTTGTTTTTGTTTGTTTGTTTTGAAAGAGAAAAAAATATAAAATTGGATATGTAGAGAGGTGAGGTGGATCTGGGAGGAATGGAGGGAATGTGATCATAGCATATTGCATGAAAAAATGTTTCTAATAAAAAATAAGACAACCTCCATTCCCTTTACCCATGTTCTCCTGCTGTAACAGAATGCCACACCATGGGCAATTTCTAAAGAAGAGACATTCATTCATCTCACAATTCTGGATTCTGGGGGGTCCAAAGTCGAGTGACTGTATCTCCTGAGAATTTCCTTGATGGTAGGAACTCTACAGAATCTCAAAGCAGTGCAAGTCATCACTCAGAAAGACAGAGCAAGCCAGCCCAAAGAGGCTGCATTTAGAACAATCACTGGCTAATAATAAATTAATCCATCAATTAGTCTGACCTTGAAGGATAGCTAGAAATTGACTTTGATTAACAAAAGAAAAGGAAAACTTTCCAAATAGCAATAAAAACAAGAAGCAGCAAAAAAAAGTGAAAAAGATCATAACAACTGTCAATTCAGGGCCAAGTGTGATAGTCATGTGTGATCCCAGAACTCTAGAGGCTGAGGGAAGGAGGATCAAGAGTTCAAGTCCAGCATGGGCTATACAGTGAGACCCTGACTCAAAGAAAAACAATAAAAAATAAGTCAATTTGACTAGTATAGAATAAAGCATAAAGAAAATATTGGGGAAATAAATACCAGAAAAAGTTTAAATACTGAGCTCAGGAATTTGACCCTTACCTAGGACTCAGAAGCTGGAGGGTCCCAGTGTTGTTAGGGATGTGTTAGACCAATTGCTTATCAATGTATGTCCTCTATCCTTTGCAGGCCCCTTGCCAGGCATCTTCACCTTCTGGTCCTTTGGTAATCCACTCACATCCCCCCACCACTTTGTACACTGGTACTGAACACTGGGCTCTTTCTCCCTCTCTCTTTCCCTCTCTCTCTCCCTCTCTCCCTCTTCTTCTCCCCACTCCAGTACCTCTGTCTTGGGAAATAGACATCCTTCCATTCTCCTCTTCTCCTTGCCCTCTCCTTTCTCCCATTCCTTCAAGACTCAGAACTTCAGAGTTTCTTCTCCTGCCTTTCAGTGGATGGGGATCCCCACTTTGTGGTCCGCATTCCTCACTCAGGAGAGAAGATCTGCTTCACACTGGATGGGCACCCGGGGGACCTACTGCAACTCATAGAGGACCCTAAGGCAGGTGAGAGCCCCAAGGACTCCATTCTCAAACAACCACAACTGAGTGTTCTCATGTCAGTAACTCTAGATATTTAGCATTTTATCATATATACCTTATAGTAGAGTATATAAAATAATGGCATATTTTATATACTGGGGTATTACTTCATAAAGAGTTTTATTGGCTTACAGTTCTAGAGGTCTAGAGTATGTACATACATGCATATAATATTGGTCTAGATAATATAATGTTTATAATACATATATGCATAAGTATTATGTGCTCTGTATATTTATATACCTTATAGTTTATAACATATAAAATAATTATATATAATACTTTGTAATATGCAAGCACACATATGAAAACAAATATATGACTCACAAACACCCATAACTCAGTTCCAAGAGATCTAACACCCTCTTCTGACATCCACAGGCACCAGGAACGCACATGGTACATATACATACATGCTGGCAAAGCATTCACACACATAAATAATACATAAATAAATCTAAAGCTAGGTGTAGTGGTGCATGCCTTAAATCCCAGTTCTCAAAAGGCACAGGCAGAAGGATTCTCTGTGAGTTCGAGGCTGGCCTAGGCCACACAGTGAGTACCAAGACAGCCAGAGCTACATGGTGAGATGCTGTCTCAAAAATACATAAATCAAAACTTAAATAAATAAATTTAAAAGTACCCCCCAAAAGAAAACAAGCACATTCATAAAAATCACTAAGATAGTCAGAGATACACGTACCAGGACATATGGTAAATTATTTTGACATTCCACATACCCATAAATATGTAAATATGTACCACACAGTAACCCATACACATCAACACATTCTGATTTAGAAGCCCTGATGTTTCCAGATTGAGCCCAATTCCCAGGAATCAAACGCACAGAAGTAGCACATATTCTTTGCCACATCAGACACATGAAATAGACTAGTGCACAGAAACAGTCACCTGACACACAGTGATATGCATCCAGATATGTGCATACTGACA
This sequence comes from Bramus lutescens, assembly GCA_001685075.1. NCBI lineage: Eukaryota > Metazoa > Chordata > Mammalia > Rodentia > Cricetidae > Bramus > Bramus lutescens. Next base: position 96,740 of record LOEQ01009436.1, read on the forward strand.
CTTTATACTTGTTGGTGTATGTTACAAACAGCCAAGACATAGAACACCAACACATCCAGAGGTGCACATAATGATACAAGCAAAGATACACATTGTAACATGCCATCTTCTTCAAACATGTTGATGTACTGATATTCCCAGAGATCCTCATTGGAATATAACCACAAATTTATAGAGCAATAGGCAAGCATGCAAATAGCCACATAAGGGTGAGCATGTGTACATGCTCCTCTTACCTGCAGCTCAGGGTGGACCATGGTGGAAGCATTCCCACAGGAGAGATAACATTCTAGCCACAAATCTGAATTATGTCATCTGAACCCTGGGACCTGAGACCTCAGCCCTGCCTGTGCAGTGGGTCACCATGTGCGTGCTAGGGTGACAGCCTGTACTCTGTGCCTGCATTTTCCCCTTTACAGGATTGCATGTGAGTGGCAAGTTGCTAGGAGCACCGCCAAGACCAGGCCACGAGGACCAAGCCCGTACATACTTCCAAATCATCACAATAACTTCAGATAAACCCCGGGCCTACACTATTACAGTAAACCGCAGTTCCATATCTGTGCAAGGTGAGGACACATTGATCTTACCCTGGAACCAGCCTGCCCTGGTGAAGAAGCCCCAGCTGAAGCTCCGTGTGGCTTCTGCAACCCATCTCACCCTCCAACTTGGGCCCCACCTCAACTTCCTCATCCTTCGTCACCACTACAGACACCCCAGCATACTACAGCTACCCCATTTGGGGTTTTATGTGACCAACGGCTCAGGCCTCAGCTCCTCAGCCCATGGCCTGATGGGTAAGTACTGCTGAGGTTGAGAGGAACCACAATGTACCAGTCCTAATAGAAACCTCTTTCTTTTCCTTTTTCTTTCTTCCTTCCTTCCTTCCTTCCTTCCTTTCTTTATTTCTTTTTGTGTGTATGTGGATGTTTTGCCTCTGTGTGTGTTTGTGTGTGTGTGTGTGTGTGTGTGCTGGATAGCCCCAGAGGCCAATAGAGGGCCTCAGATTCCCTGGAACGAGAGTTAAAGAAGTTTGTGAGCCCATGTGGGTGCTGGCAACCAAACTCAGGACTTCTACAGGAGCAGCAAGTGCTCTTAACTTCTGAGTCTTTTCTTCAGCCAAGAAACCTTTTTTTTAGGATGATGGTCTAGTGGGTTCCCAACTGTGCTGAGAAATGAAAGCCAGGCTCTGCCTTTAGGAAGCCACTGATACAGAAAATGGAAAGAGTCGACCATAGATTAGGGATCACGAGGAGGGGTGAGTGTGAAGGGAGCTGCCCAGGAACCTACAGCGACCCAAAGTAGGAAAATTTCCCCAGCCTCAGAGCTCAAGAAAAGGCTTTCAAAAGAAGGAGGGCATTGTATTGGGAAGGCTGAGGAGAAGTGTGGGGGAAAGGGACAGAGACTGGAGGAGCTAGTGCTGGCATGATCCTGCTGAATGTCAGCATGAAGAATCAGACTTTATCTCAAAGCCATGGCGGGGGAGCTGTGAAAGGTTCTAAACAGAGAAAGACACAGCAAGGTCTTAGTATTATAAAGCACCATCTGCGTATTTAGCCTTCTGTGAAACCAGACTGTACAAGACCCTGGCAACACCCAAGGCCAGTGATGATAGGTCGAACAGATAGCTTCACCTCTCTAAGGCTCTTTGAACCTCTTTCTCCCCTGTATCTTCCTGTCTTCTCCAAGCCCAGCTGCTCTCTTTCTCTCTGCGGTCTTGACTCTCCACTTCCATGCCACACCCCTGTCCCATCTGGCTTTATTCAGTGTCTAGCCTCTCCCCTTCTGAGCCTCTCCCCTGCCTCTTTCTTCCTAGATTCCCTGCTTTCAGACCTCCCCAGAGCTCTAATTGGTGCTGCATCTTCTCTTCCACAGGACAGTTTCAGCACCCAGGCATCTGGCTGGTAACAGGACCTACTGGGTCTTATTTACAGAAGCACCATGGCCCAGATGTGCCAGTGGTACTAGGCAAGAAACTGCTGAAAGAGTCATCAAGGCTTCGTCCTCGCTGGACTTCATGCTGGCTGGTGAAACGCTCTCATGTCGAACAGCTGCTAGGCCAGCCCTACCTTGCCTATGTTCTGTGATGACTCTTGTACCTAGAGCCAGGAGATATGAAATTTGGAGATGCAGTAGCCAGGGCATGGAGTCAACCAGGACACAGGCCTGGGTACATGGAGGTGCACATAAAGACTGTATATGCATGTGCTAAGGGACGAATCCTCCAGGAAGCACAGAGATAAAAGCTTTAGTAGTCTCACCTCATAGTTCTTGTTTATACTCTCTGCTCCCTCCAAATTCGCATTAGCCCTGGGAGTGACTTTCTTTTTTATTCATTATTAGAGAATTTCACACATGTATACAATGGACTTTGATCTCATCAACCCCCCACATCCCCATCTGTTCCTCTCAGAATCCGCCATCCCACCTTCACCTCACCCTCCCATTCATTTTCTCTTTTCCTAGGCCCTAGACTGTCTTTCTTACAAGCAAAAGCTCGCTGGGTCACCAGTCCCGCTCATAGCATTCCCATATTTCTACAGTGTACTCATAGCTCTTGCATTTACCTAATAAGCTATGATCGACCCTGCCATTGGACTTCTATATGTAATCACCTTCTGTGCAGGATATTCTTCCTTTATCTAGATAAACTTGATTCATCTTCCAAGTCTTAGTTGTCCCTTCTCCTAGAAGACACTTCCTGGGCCTTCCACGAGGTTGAGTTTGGCACCTGCATTATGTCCCGTCCAATCTCAGCACTTTTCATACTGTGTAATAATCATCTGGATCCTGGCTAAGCCTGTAAGCTCTCTGAGAACAAGAATCTGTTCTGAATCCCCGTGTAGCCACAGTTCGTGGCAATGGTAGGTGCTTAATAAATATTTGCAGAATAAATGAATGAAAAAGAATAACCATTAAATAGCAGTAGGCATGCAACCAAAGACATGGGTCACATGCAGAAAAATAGCCACAAAGGCACGAATATGGAGACATGGTGACAGAGGAGACATAGCAGCAGAAAGGACAGGGAACTCAGAAAAATGAAACATGGACAGCTGGGTGTGGGGCCACACACCTGGAATCTCAGCATTTGCAAGACTGACACAGGAATATGGCCACAATTTCAAGGCCAATCTGAGCTACATAGTGAGTTTAAGGCCATCTTGAGCTATAAGACAGGGACTTGTCTCCAAACAACAGCAGCAACAATAAAACAAAGACCATGAACATATGGACACAAAGACATTAAGAGGACAGAGTGCCAGAGTGACTATATCAGAGACCAAAACATATGTTTTCTTGCTGGAGTCCAATGTTCCCATGGCTTGAGTTACTGTCCCTTCACAGTAACTTTAAAGAGATAAAAACAAGATGACTTTGGGCCAAACGCATAATGACGAATGTGAAAAATGAGACATAACAGCATACAAACCAGTAGACACAGAGATTCAGCCTGGAGCTGAGATATTAAGATCACAGAGACATAAAGGTACAAAGATAGCCAGGAAGACACTGGTCAGGATCACAGTCCAAAAAACCAACCAAGCATGAAAAAAGTAGAAATGTGGGAGTATATTGACCCTCTGATCTGCAGACATAGGTGGGGATGGAGTAATAACATAGAGACACACAGCCAGAAACATGCGAGGTGTGGAAACAGACATTGCATGGCAAAGATTCAGTGACACCAGCACATGCAAAAGAAGGCTGAGCCAACAGCAGAGATCCACACACTCCAAGATCTAGAAACAAAGAAGGGAAAGCCCTGAACAATGAAAACTACCAAAAAGAAATAGAAATCAGACCAGATAGCACAGACATAAAGAAAAGTAGGGTGCCAGAACTGTGATGAAATGACGTGGAAAGGCATAGAAACTCAGAGAAAGAGAAGTAGTGAACATGGGCATGCGAACCCACAAATGTAGTCACATAAACATAGGGTAGATTTGGAAAAGAAGTCGATATACCTGGAAAGGTAGAGATATAAAGAAAGAAAGAAAACTAACTAGACAAAGAATGTGTCAGGAAGCAGACGATGATGAGAAAGGTAGGGCTGCAAAGACATTAAATCAGAATATACCTCAGAACACCTTCAACAGTGACATACAGCAGACACCAAACCAAGGCTACAAATTAAGGGATAAGAGCAGTGTTTTCAACCTAAGGACAAAAAGGTAGTGGGTTATGATTTAAAAGCATGGCTCCAGGCCAAAATAGGAAGGCAAAGACATAAAACCGAGGACAATGAGACAGAAAGAAACAGATGCAAAGAAATAGTCAGACAAATCAATTCACAGAAACAGTAATAGCATCATGTGGAACCCGAGACAAAGAATTGGGGACTAGGAGAGTATAGGTTCAGTTCTATAAATATTTACGCAGAAACACTGACAAAATGCGGGAGAGACAGACAGAGAAAGGAACTAGCAAAACACAGATTTAGACACTAGAAAGAAAGTTCTGGAGATGCACAGACTTGGGTGCTCTTCGATAGTGGGCACACAGAGGACAACATATGCAGACCATTAGCATGTGGATGCTGCCTGGAACAAAGGAACTCAGGGACACAGACACAAAAATGCAAGAACACATTGCTGGATCCCAGAGTGTCCAGTATGTGCAATGAGTTAGTGTCACGCAGAAATAAGGGCAAGTTGAGAGTGGAATACAGAGGCTGGTGGGTACCCAGCCACCTTGTGTAGTCAGTAAGTAGCATGCGAACACACTCAAAGTCATGTAAAGATTCTGCATATGTAGACACAGGGATGTACAAAGATTCAAAGACATATCAAGAATTACAAATATACAAAAATTGAGAAAGATGTAAAGAATCGCTGGTAGATAATCAGGAATGCACAAAAACTAAGAGCTACACAGGAAAGGGGACACACACACGCATGTACTCAAATAATGCCAGCTCACTAGATAAGCAGGTAGTGAAACACAGAGATACATGGGCACATAGAGACACTAGAAAAGAAGCTCGGGACACGCTAAAGCTCAGACACATACAAGGGTAAGGATACATAGGCATTTAGACATACAGCCAAGGCACATAGACATAAGGTCAGAAGTAAATAATGCAGTGTCATAGGGATACCCAGAGATAGGGCTATGTTGGTACTGAAACACAGACTGATAGAATTTATGGCATAGAAAAGTATTAAGAGTTGGAAACAGACACTCACAGACTTACTGACAACCAAGAGCATGCAGAGAAACTACATGATAGCATACCAGAGAAACTACAGACACCGGGACACAGAAACCTTGGTATACAGAAATCTTGGGAAACTGAATTATGTAGACATAACTCAAGTGTTCACCATACCGATTTTATGATTCATACAGACAAAGGAAAACATACATGGCCACTAAAACACACAGACACACTGGCATGAATAAATATTTCACACACACATAAGCTCTATTACAGGTGTCAGATACACAGAAATGCAGAGGCAATAGTACCAAATACTGGTACACAGAGACACTGGTATACATACACAAAGGAGCACACAGAACCTGAGATACTAGAACACGAAGAACTGGCACAGAAAATGAAGCATATGGAAAACTTATCTCAGAGACAGAACAAAGTACTAACACTAGAGCAAATAAATGCTGAGGTGTATAGAAGGGGCTGTAAGATACCAGCGAGCCACAAGGATACAGAGACCGGCGAACATTGGGGAAAGTAAACACTGCAATACACATGCCAAGGTAAACTGGTAGTGAGTCACAGGAAAACTGGCACGTTGTTCTGGGGAGTAGTCCATGATGAGGCATGCACATACAGACATAGAATTAAATAGAGCTGGTATTTACAGATAATGTGACAATGGCACTGGAACACAGATACTCAGGAGTAGAAATGGTAAAAATTAAGAGGCACACGCTGGTCAGGAAAACACATGAGCTAACTGTAAATCTTCCCCTCTCCCTTTGCTCCTCCAAGTCCAATCCTTCAATCTCATCCCCAGATCTGCCACAGAACACCTGTGGCAGCCTCCCTTCTCCTCCT
>LOEQ01009437.1:0-17727 GCA_001685075.1 Bramus lutescens
TGACTGTTGGTGTTTTGTAAGTTTTACCCTTAAAATAAATACCCCTTTAATTCCCAACTGGTGTGGGATTGTTTATGACTTACGCCTTCAAGGGAGGGAGGGACAAAGGGGGGAGAAGAGGGAGAAAAACTGAACAGGATGAGGTGGTACTTTGATAACCTTTAATGCTGTTGTTCTGAGCACTCTGGGTGATTTGTAGGATGGGAGGATGGGGCCATGTGATCTTATTCTTGCATGCATATCTTTAGAAGGGGAGGGCTGTCCTCTGGGAACTGGGCCTAATAAGTCAAATCTGGTGACCTCGCCTACACCACTTGGGTAGGGATCCTGTGAGTCCCACACTCCCACAGATAAAGCATTCGGGCAACCTCAAAAAAAAAAAAAGGACAGTAAGGATGATAGGAGTAATTTCAAAGCCTGTCTGCAAATGGCTGATGCTGCCCATGGAAAGAGTCTCTAACGTCTTCTGTTGGATAAAAGGCATTTCAGTGACTCACAAACAATAAGCCCAAAACAGGAAAAGAAACCTTAAGCAGTTTCCAAGTGAATTATGAAAGGCTACACTGGCCATCCATCTACTCCCACTCCTCACTGGGACCTTGTATCTGTTGAAGAGACTTCCTCCAGGTTTCCCTGTAGGAAGGCCAAGCTAACCAGTAAACACTATATATTAACCAGGGTTGATCAGAGACCCAAAACCAATGTAAGAGACAGACAGGTGGAGAACTTGTAAGTCCAAGTTCTATAGCACAGTCCTATGTGAGACCATGGGGTAACTGCAGAAGCAAGAAGGGTCAATGCTCCAAGTCTGGAAATTGAGAGTTCCTATGTAGAGATGTCGTCACTGGGAGAACAGAGGAAGCAGGGCCAGTGAGAGGTCCCTAGGATATGAAACTGTGCCTTCAAGAGAATGGAGAACCATGACTCATTTCTTTTGCTGACAGGCTCATGTGTAAGCTGTTGGTTCTGCCACAATACTTCTGCCACGATGCCCAGCCTTGATACAGTCCTAAAGCTATGGACTGCCTGATCTTGGACTCTTGAATCCAAAACCATCAGCCCAATCTTTTTGTTAGGCATTTTGAGATAGTGATGTAAATCTGGCCAGAGTGGGAAGCCAGGAAGAATTTGCTCTCTGACTTTAGAATGGTGGGGCCTTCAACTGCGAACATGAATCCTAAAGGGAAGGTACTCCCACTTGCCTCAAAGTGGGAGTATTCAAACACTCATCTCATGCAAACTCCCAGAATAGTTTTCTTTGGTAGCTAGATGTCATTCCTTTAGCAAAGTTGACCCATGGGGTTGACTGGCAGGCAGATCTGTCAAACTCCTTTTTGAACAGCAGAATTCAAATGGCCTCAGACATGTTTTCCTGGATTCCTTCTGATGTCATTTTTTTGAAGAATAGGCAATGGTTAGTGTTTATTGAAAGCTTGAAGATATAGAAATACATAACAAAACATAAAATTATTGTTTACCTATAACAAGAAATAACTAATGCTGTTTTATTAAAACAACCTTTCAAGCCATACATAGTAGCTCACCCACAAAATTGAGGCTACTTAGAAAACTGGGCCAAGAGAATTGTGATTTTCTTTTAAAAATTGTTTTTTATTGTACCTTCCCTTCTTTTCTGCTCCCCTTCTACTCTCTCCAAAGACCCCTTTCTCCCAATTTACTCAGGAGATCTTGTCTTTTTCTTCTTCCTATGTGGATCCACTTATGTCTGTCTCTCTTAGGGTCCTCTTTGTTGTCCAGGTTCTCTGGGATTGTGAATTGTAAGATGGATTTTCTTTGCTTTGTGTCTAAAAGCCACGTAAGAGTGAGCACATATTATATTTGTCTTCTGGGTATGGGTTACCTCACTCAATATGTTTTCTAGATCCATCCATTTGCCTGCAAATTTTAAGATGTCATTATTTTTTTCTGCTGTGTATTACTCCATTGTACAAATGTATCATGTTTTCTTTATCCAATCTTCAGTCGAGGGACATTTAGATTGTTTCCAGGTTCTGGCTATGACAGATAATGCTGCTGTGAACATAGTTGAGCACATGTCCTTGTGGTGTTTTTAAGCATCCTTTGGATATATACCCAAAAGTGATATTGCTCAGTCTTGAGGTAGGTTGTTCCCTAATTTTCTGAGAAATAGCCTTACTGATATCCAAAAGCATCTGTACCAGCTTGCACTCCCACCAGCAATGCAGGAGTGTTCTCTTTACCCCACATACTCTACAGTTGCCATCAGTGTTTTTGATTTTGGCCATTCTTACAGGTATAATATGGAATCTCAGAGTTGTTTAAATTTGCATTTCTCTGATGGCTAAGGATGTTGAGCATTTCTTTAAGTATCTTTCAGCCATTTTAGATTCATCTGTTGGGAGTTATCTGTTTAGAACTTTATCCCATGTTTTATTGGATTATTTGTTCTTTTGATGACTATTTCTTGAGTTCTTTGTATATTCTGGAGATCAGCCCTGTGTCTGATGTGGGGTTGGTGAAGATCTTTTCCTATTCTGTAGGCTGCTGTTTTGTCTTTTTGACCTTGTCCTTTGCTTTATAGAAGTTTCTCAGTTTCAGGAGATCCCATTTATTAATTGTTCCTCTCAGTTTCTACTGGGGTTATATTTAGGAAGTGGTCTCCTGTGCTGATGCATTCAAGTGTACTTTCCAAATCTCTTCTATGAGGTTCAGTGTGATTGGTTTTATGTTGAGTTCTTTGATACATTTGCACTCTACTACAGAGCTACAGTACTGAGAACAACCTGGTATTGGCATAAAAACAGACAGGAGAACCAGTGGAACCGAATCAAAAACCTGGATATCAACTCACGTACCTATGAACACCTGATTTTTGGCAATCAAAAATATATAATGGAGAAAAGAAAGTGTTTTCAACAAATGGTGCAGGCATAACTGGATATCAAAATGTAGAAGGATGAAAATAGATTCATATCTATTGCCATGCACAAAACTCCAGTCTGCTCTCACTTCTTATGTGGTCTCTTTAGGCACTGCTTAGCCCAGTGTGACCCATACTGCCTGGGCATGGCTAGCTTGTAGATCTGGGAAAATCAGAAGTTGATCATTTGAGTTATAGGCCGTGATTTCTGGGGAGAAGCAAGGCCAAGCCTCCCATCCTCATAGTGCCATCCCTTAAGGCAGTGCTTCCTTCCCACTCGCACCCAACCTTATCACTTAATGGCAGTGACCTTGCAATGTACCATTCTTGTTCCTTGCCTCAGGTCCCTGGAGCTACTCAGTTTTTGTGGCTAGAAGTTTTAAGCTCCAGCCTCAGTCTTCTAGACTGAAATAACAGGAACACATGGATTCATAGTGCTTCCTCTGCTTTGGTGGCAGGTACCTTACATGGGTGTCTGCATGTCCTGGGAAAGCAGGCCACACAGAATACCAGCTTCTGTTAGTCCCTGAGCTAGCTTCTGGGGCCACAAGTCTCTTTACCATATTCACTGGCTGTGCCCTCTCCGCTGGGCTTGAGGTCTTTGCAAAGCTTTCCTTTCTCTGGCACTTTGTTAATAACTGGAATCTTATTTGTAAACCATGTTGTAGAATCAGGTTATGCTGTCTTTCAGATGCTAATTCTCACTTCTCTGAAATTCCTTTATTCTCCCATTGAGGCCACATGCTCCCTTCCTCTGCCCACTCACCATGGTTTGACAAGAACTACACTATTCAGACCCTCATCATGCCACCAGCTCAGCTCTTCTCACACAGTAGAGCATAGAACACACGGCTCACCGTGACCCCTCTGTACGTGCTGCCCAGTAAAAGTGCTGAAGGTTGGAGTAAAATCTTTCTCTAAGTGGAAAATAGACTCACATGCCCCTCCCACACTGCACATGTGCAGAAGGATCAGAGCTGGAGGGAAGCAAGAACAGCAGCAGTGACAGTGATCCGCGAACATCAACAAGAGCCAGGGGTAGGCTTTTAAGAAGCGCTGCTTTCCCCTGACCTTAGTCACATCTGAGTATCTGCCCTCTCTGTGGGAGGGTCTTTCATCCCCCAGGTATCTTTCCTGCAAATGCTCTCACAGACCCACTCAGGGGCATGCCCCTTAGTTGATAATCAAGATGAACCTGAGTTAGTCTGCTTGGTTAGCACAACACTGCTGATCAAAGGTCAGTGTATTTGCACTGAACTAAAGCTCCATGGCCTTTCCCACTATGTGACTGAGAAGCCACGACTCCCATCCCCGTCTATGTGATGAGACAAGTACCATCTAATTATCCATCCAACACTGAAACTTTCAGAACCATGGACAGAGGACGAGGAGCCCAATTTGAAAGGTAGCATTCAGGAAGAGGACAAGGCTCCTACTGAACAGACACAGTCCAGACAGTGGCCTGAGGCCAGTGTAGGTCAGAGGGCAGTCCAAAGGTTGCCAGTTCTATAGTTTCAGTTAACCTTGCACATGCAAAGTTCAAGATAGAGTTCTCTGGGAACACTGCTGAAGGTAGTGTTCCAGAGGGGTGAGGTCCAGGTCTGGCACCATAGAAACCACTTCTACTCATAAAGCATCTGTACGTTCCTCACTATCTTCAGACCTTGGGTATCTTAACTAGGTCTCCAACATTCTCAAGGAAGAAATGAATAGAATACAGTGTGCCTTCCTTTCTGAGGTCTAAGTCAATTATAATCATGTGAGTTTTCCTGCAGCTCTCACCCCGCCCCATTCCCCTGCTTCTTGTTTAGGCTCTAACATGGCAGAGCTTTAGTAAGAAAAGGGTTCAGATCTCTGGGTCACTAGCAGTAAGCAAGCCCATGTCATAGGAGGACTGTAAAGTGAAGCCAGGAAGAAAATATTTGCAAGAGAGTCCTGCAGGGTACCCATGCAGGAGAGCCATACCCAAGAGCCTAGCAAGATGCACATGACATAGACCCATGAAGGAGCCCCATGGCAACATGCCCTATGGGAGAGACTTCAAAAGAAGTCCACTCAGCCCCCATCAGGTACCACTGAAAGTGACAGGATCATTCCACGTCATGGCTAAGACCCTGGAACACATTTGGTACTGTAGCACAACTTCATCTATTCTAACAAATACACTGGGCATTGAGAATGGGATTCAAATGTGGGAGGAGGCTGCTCCAGATGGAGATGTGACCATGTGAATACAACCCAAATGTGGGATATACCAAAATAAATGGGAGCAACCCAGGTATCTCTTGCAGAGTCTCTCAGGGTAATTTTGTCTAACATCCAACCTTTGGTAGGGAGCCACCACTCATTTCTGTGTGTTACCGACCCTAATGATTCTTTGGGTCCATGTAACATATTTCAGGCATCTCAATCAAATGCCAAGAATAAAATCTCAAATCCTGTCTTACTCTTCATACCTGACAGCAAGGAGAGGTCAGTGCTTGCAAAGATATCAAGCTGGAGAAACCCAGGCTGGCAGGCAGGCTGGCTCTGATCCTAGTCTGGGTTCAACGTTGTCCCTGACACACAGCAGGTGGCCTTTACTGCCAACTATAAAGTTGAAAAAGAGTTCCTTAATGGGTGTAACAGTGTGCAAGTGCCTGATTCTTAAGAGGGACACATCGAAAGGTAGTCTCTCTTTGTTTTTACAGAAAACTAATTGGATGCCTCTGCAGTTGGGTGACAGCAGCCCAAAGCCTCCCTGCAGCACTGGTTTGTGACCAGGCCACAGACAGTATTTGGAAAGAACATATCCACTCAGGACCCCAAGTCCAAGTTCTCAGCACTTAGAGATTTAAAGGCAGCGAATAAGAGATAAAGAGAGGAGATAGAGGCTGAGGGAGAAGAGGAAGGAAACAAGGGAGGGGAAAGAGGAGACAGATGCAGCAGTTTATAAGGTGCAAGGGGAAATCTTGTGTTAGGATGAGGTATTTAATTTTAATTGGGCATGTTCATTAGTTGAGCCAAAGGGGGTTTTGGTTGCTGAGCTTCAATACTTTGATAGCTGGACCTTGGCAGCCAGCCTCAGGAGGAGGAAGTGGCCGAATTAGGAAATGTCCCTTGGGGGCTGGCTTCAGGAAAGTAATCTAACAGCTTTTAACAGAGTAAAGGGAATAGGAATCAGGCAAGGCCTGACAGAGCTAAGCCTGCCATGCTCAAGCTGGCTAGAATCCCTTCAGTGACCCACACCATAAAATTATTTTTGTTTCTATGTCATAACTATAATTTTTCTATTGTTATGAATCATAATGCAAAACCTGTATCTTCCAGTAGTCTTAGGCAACCCCTGTGAAAAAGGGTAGTCTCAACCTACACGTTAAGATACAGGTTCAAGGATTGGAACACTTGTTCCCTAGCTAGTGGCCCTCTCTGGAAAGGTTGTGCAAGCTTCAGGAGCTGGAATCTTCTCACAGGAGGAAGTGGCTCATGGGGGAAGCAGGTCTTGGGATTTTGTAGTCTGGCCCCACTTCCTGCTCATTCTACACTTTGTGAGGGCAGATGTGACAATGGGCTTCTGCTCCCACCCCCACCACACCATCACTGCCTACTGCCTTGTCTTCCACACCATGGTGGACTGTATCACCTTGTGACTGGAAGCAAAGAAAAACCCTTTCTTAGGTTGCTTTTACCAGAGTATTTTAGCATAGCAACAAGAAAGTAGCTAATACAGGGATTAAGCTTCTAGCATTCAAAGCAGAGTGCCTACCGAATGAATCTGGACAAAACCCTAACCTCTCTTGAGATACGTCTACATCATGAATTACAGATGGCAGCATCTACACTATAGAATTGGGTTTATTAAGTGAATGTCTCTGTGTTAAAAACCAACAACAAAATCCATCTCACAGCATAGGCCCTTGTGAATTTTAATGAATGTGGGTGGCTGGGAAGATAGACAGATGGAAATCATCCTTTATAAAAACAAACTTGACTTTTTTTTACTAAGGAACTAAGGGGTGCTTTAGGATATTGTAAGAGAAAACACTGCCTGAATCTGAATCAGAGTTTACTGCATCATGGGGTCTGAGATGCTGCCCTCTAGGTAGCCAGGCACACAGCTTCTCCCTGTTTGTCCAATGTGAGCTCTTCCCATCCAGTCCTCAGTGCCTGGGGCTAGGCTATTTGGAGATCATCCCACAGTCTCAATCATTTGCTTCCCAGCTCTGCAGACTTTGATCACCATTGCCTCTCAGCCTCCTCATTCAAGCTTGAAGTCTTTTGTGTTTTTGAGTTTGTCTTCACTACTCAGCCTCCTTATGTCTTTGATCTTTTAAAAATCTCTTCTTTGGATCATCTGTGGCACCATTATGTCTTTATGATTGTCAGCTGCGAGGGGGGAGATCTAGGCATGGAGGGGCCCCAGGAAGAGGTGGGTGGATCTCTGTGAGTGCAAGGCCATCTTGGTCTACATAGTAACCCAAAACAGACAGGGATACACAGTAATACGTGATCTCAAAAAAATTAGACAGGCAGACAGACAGATAGACTTCTATCTATCTATCTATCTATCTATCTATCTATCTATCTATCTATGATAATGGCAGAGTGAAACAAACAGTGGAGGAGCAGGTCTGAGAACACTTGTGTACGTTAGTTGTCCAATGAAGGAGTCTACCTACTGGTGTAACCACACCCCCACCCCCACCCCCACACACCAATGTTCTAACCCAGTGTTGAATCAGACCTCCTTAGCCACACCTGACCTTATCTCCCAAACCTCCTGGAGCATGTGTTAGAAGACCAGATTCTAGGACTCTAGCATGGTCCAGTAGGAGGCCCTGGTCCCAGGTAGCAGTGAGCACTTGAATTCAACAGTGAGTGGTGCAGCATGACCCAGATTCACGGTGCAGCATGTCCCAGATGCACAGTGTAGCTTGAAGACTCACTACAAAGAAGAGCAGGAGGCCTCAATGCTACATGATATTGATTACTTATTGAAAGGATATTCACTTTGAGTGCACTAGATTAAATGAGAGATATCAGAATTATTGTCCCTTGTTGGGCTCACACAGTGTTTCTGGCAGATGAGGCTGGGCCTGGCATATAGAACCAGTGTCTAGTAGAAGGTCTGGGAGTGCAGGCCCTTTCAGGTGATTCATGGCCAGAAAAATTCAAGAAACACTGATAGAAACAGGAACTTATCTGGCAAATGAATTTTGAGATCAGGAATTTTTCAGTAGACCAAGGGTTCGGAAGTCAAACTGCAGCTTCGCAAACACACACACACAATGAGGCATTTTGTTGGCACTACACCCTACCCACTGTTTAGAGAAACACCTGGTATAGAGTTCCTAATGTGTCAAGTGGGGCTGGGGAAACATCACAGCCAAGCGAAGAGCTTGCCATGCAAGCATGAGGACCCAAGGTCAATGCTTTAGTGGTCTGGGTGTGTCCTTGAAAAGGTGTATCACTGGGGGTGGCCTTAGCCCAAGCCCAGGGCCTCTCTATCTACTTCCTCCAGATCAGGATGTAAAGCTCTCAGCTATGGTCCAGCACCATGACATGCCTGTCTGCTTCCCAGCATGAAGATCACAGACTGACCCTCTAAATCTATAAAAAAAAAAAGACCCCAAACAAGTGCTTTCTTTTTATAAGAGTTGCTTTGGTCATGGTGTCTCATCACAGGAGTAAAACACTAACTAAGGTAACTAAAAAGCCACACTTTAAGTCCATCTGCACCTGCTAGCCAGCATCCCCTTTGCTTTCAGACCTAGCATCCAAGCTTTCAGGAGGAAGCATCCAGGGAACAAGTGAGTCTCTGAGAAACAAAGTCAGCAGGGGTTGTTACTGCTTTTGACTCCACCTGTTGGAAATGCTGATTCCTCTGCCAAAAACAGAGAGGAGAGTAGGTTTTTCTTCAGATACCTCAGCCCTTAGGCACCAACTCTCTCTGGGGCTAATTGGCTTCTATTTTTAACTGCTGCTGTGTGCAGAAAGAAAGCACAGCTTTGGAGTTGTTTTTCATCAGAGGACTGTAAACACCTCCTCCTCTCCCTGTGAATGTGACTTCCCAGAAATCAGAACTCCTCCCTAACAGAAAGAGCCTGACAATGGGGAAAAAAAAAACCCAGTTACTTTCCTTGTCCTCCAGGTTCCATAAATTACTCAGCAGGCAAGGCTGGGGGAGGCAGCAGGGCTAGGGGGAGGCAGAGTTTCACAGCATCATCACCAAGTAGCAAAGTCAGTCTTGAGTGTGGGCAAACATTTAGTGAGATGGGAGGGAGATTCATGAGCTGTTCTGGAGTTGTCAGAAGGGACCCCCACTTGCTGCAATACAGGCTAAAATAACCCTCTGTCAGACTACTGTAGAAACATCTAATTGCACCCTTGTTCCCTCCCTGCCCCTTTTGAGTCCCTTCGCCTACGAGCTTGATTTTAATTACATAATGCTCAGAAGGAAAAGCAGGAATCATGAAGTCATCAACTACAGGCAGTTAGTGTGTGCAAACTGGTTGACTTGACCACATGCTTAGTGGTCTGGGGGCCCTGATAGAATCACAGTGTCCGTTCCCAAGCCCATCTCAAACTCAAACATCACCAGCAGTGTGAGGTCCAAGCATTCATGTTTTAATAAGCTTTGAAATGATGCTATCACTCTGATGGTCAAGGCTGTCTTGAATTGCAGCTGAGTGACAGAGTGCAGAGACAAAGGTGTCACATCTTTACACACAAGTCTTATTCTCTAGACACTAAGCCTACTTCTCAATATCAGCCTAGAAGCTGTTGGAAGTCAGCGGCAGCACTATCCAGGAGGGAACCCAGAGGACAGCCTAGCTCTGCCCATTCCTTGGTATCTGAGCTGGACCTGAATTCTGCATTCCTCATGTGGGGTTTTGCTCCAACCCATAACCCAGGTACATAACTGGTACCTGTTCCTAGGATTTTGCACCATCCTGTACCACTCTGCCCAGATCCTTAGTGGGCTAGCCCCCTCTATCCCTCCTAGCATGCTGTAAGAATCACTTCTTACATCTCTTCTTCAGACAGACAAGCCCTGATCATAGCTAGAGTATTCCAGAGCTGAACGGTCCAGATGTGGATCCCGATTAGATGTGTTTTGCTGTGTTAAGATGAACAGGTGGTAGTCCATGGGTGAGATATTAGAGATTGTGCCAATCAGAAACAAACAAAAGAGAGATGAGTGTGCTAGAAAAGGCCGACCTACACTGTTGTAGTGTCACTGGGCCGGCTGAGACCAGGAGGAAATCATGGCTGCTTCTTGGCTCTTCTTCAGATCCCTCCATCCCCATCATATTAGCTCCTACATCTTCCAAGACTTGGGGGGCGGCAGGGGTTTGTTTATTTACAGGCCAGGAGCAGCAGGTATTGTTCTGAGGTCAATGTGTTGGACAGTACAATAATACTGGTTCACCTGATTATTCTCTCTCTCTCTCTCTCCTCTCTCTCCTCTCTCTTCTCTCTAGAGAGAGAGAGAGAGAGAGAGACTCTCTCTCTCTCTCCTATTTCTGCTTATATTCCTTGGTGTCTCTTTCCTTCTACCTGTCTTCTGTGTTTTGGGATCAGCACAAGTCACTCCTTCTTGAGGTCTTGCTACCCCTTTCTTCTAAACAGAGCCTCATCTTTCAGTCCTGAGAGCTGAACTCTGTGCATAGTAGGCAAGCACTCCATATCTGAGAGACCTCCCTAGCCCCACAAACTTCTCCTCGGTTGTCCCTGGCAGCTTTCCACTTTGTCCTGAGCACCTATACCCCATCTTTCTCTTGAGGACTCTCTCTCTCTCTGTGATGGTGGCTCCTTCACATGGATCTGCCAGTAGATAACTCACAAGTGCCTCCCATGAGAACGATGCTCAGAAAATCCAAAGCTCTGTCCAGTGGTCTGTGGAGATGATGCTTTCTCCCCAAGACCCCACTGCTTTGGCTTTGCCCCAGTCACCAAGGCCCAGCCTCACCCCGCTTTGCTGAGCTACCCCAGAGTCTGTTAGGCACCACGACTCTTCTGTGATTCTGAACTGCCATTCACCCCATTCCCCATGTGTATTTGTTTCTTTTTCTATTGCTGTGATTGCAACACCCTGACAGTAACAATCTAAGGGAGAAAGGGTTTATTTTGGCTCCAGTTACAGAGGATACAGTCCATATTGGCCAGGAAGAAAAATAAATGGCAGAGAGATATGGTACTGGAAGCAAGAATCTAACATTGATCTGTACTCAGGTAACAGAAAGCAACAAATAAGGCCAGGCTACAAACCCACAAAGCCCACACCCAGTGACACACTTACTCCAGCACGTGTCCACCTCCTAAAGTTTCCAGAACCTCCCCAAACATCAGGACTAGTCAGGGAAGCCAATGTTCAAACACATGAGTTTATGAGTGCCATTTCATATTCAAACCATGGCCCTATCTCTGGGGTAGTAAGGAAGAGGTGGAATAGAGGGGTAATGCCCCATGCCTCTGAAATCCCAGTCCCCTCAGCCTCTCTACAGGCAGGAGGGAGAGAATCAATAACACTGACATAGGCAGCTACAGTTCACTCCTCAGTAATTCCCCGAACAGTCTGTCTAGTCCTTTTCTTTCATGTGTGGAAATAAGTTGTTTTGTGTGTCCAGTCTGGATCTACAGACAAAATAAATAAGGGCCTCATTTTAATATCTTGTACCATATACAATTATAAATTCAAGATGACATTTATCCTAAAGGAAACTGTAGAATTTTAAGGGAATCTGGGAGCAAAATGAGGAGGAGAAGCTCATCCTAGTCTGGAGCAATGGAGAGAACGATTTGTGAAAGGAAGTGTTCCTGGAGCAAGGACTGGATGGAGAGACAGAGGTTCTGGGTAGAGATGGCGCAAGCCTAGGTTTCGAGTAGTGAAAACCCTCTTTCCCGAGACAGTCACATTCTTTAGCTCAATTAAGAATCTAGTGTGGTTCTCAGAGCTGCTGCACAGCACAGGTAGCATCACTGGTAGGAAAGGAAATGGAGCTGGGAAAGCGAAGAGCTAGGTGGTAACTGATGCCATAGAGAGAAGTTTGCCCATCCCAGTGTGCAAACAGATCTGTGCCACAAGGGAGAGCCCAGGACTTGGAAACAAGAAAAATAGCATTATCTCCCCCCCTCTTTGTTTCTCACTCCTTCTCTTCTGCCTCTTCCATCCCCTCACTTCCTCTTTGTTCTCTAAACAGGTCTTGGATTTCTGACCTTTCTATCTGCACATGTTCCAGATAACAGGGAACCTTAGAAAAAGAAGGTAACCAATGAGGAAGCCCGGGTGACCCTAGATGATTGTAGGTTTGCGTCTTGCAAACTGTTTGCATGTGCCCACAGGAGAAAGCAGAGTGTCAAGTGACTGTTGGGGGCTCACTGAGTGTGAAAGGTCCCCTGTGGAAGTCATGCCAGTCATCTCTGGGCCTGAGGCAAGCTCATCATCACCTACCCAGGCATTTTCTGGGAGGCAGGTGCAGAACCCCAACTCCCTAAACTCCCACGTTAATCAAATGCCCCTTAAGATGTGGCACACTGCATAATCAATAGCACTTCAGAGCTGAAAGGAATCTTGATGATCAATCCTCCACTTCATTTTACAGAAGAGGAAACTGAGGCTTGGAGGCATTTGCTGTCTGGCTGCAGAGCTCACAGTTAATCATGAGTGTCACAGAAGTGGCCTTCAGGTTTCAGGCTCTTGTGTCAGTCACAAGGAAAAGTTGAACGCCTGATGAACACGTGATCATTGGCGTAGAAGGCTGCCTTTATCTTCCCTACAGTCTCCCTGGGGGTCTGGTGGAGAGAAAGCCCTGCATGCCATTAAATATGAGCCTGCAAGGACAAGGAGAGTGCCTAGGAGGTGATGCCAGATGAGGGGTGTCAAAGTCACCAAAATCTCCGAGGAGGCAAAGTAGATGCATGGGTGCTAAATAATACATCAGAGTGGAAAATGCTGAAACCCAATATCCTGCAGAGAAAGAAAGCAATCAAAAGCCAGGCGATTCACACCACTGAGCTGTGAAAAAGCCTCAGGAATTAACACCCCAGGATCCGTGGGAAGCAAGACTGAAGGGTGGACGAACACAGAGGATGGGGAACCGTTTGTATAAGGAATATTTAGAACCCCCATAGCCAAGCCAGGTGGTCAGCCCACTGTCCAAGCTCCACACCCTGAGACACGTAAACCCTTCCTAAAGTTACCTCACAGGCAGAGCCTGAGACAAGGTTACACAGATAGGCAGATTACCTGGAAATACAACCCCGCCAAGAAGAGGTAAAGGGGTCTAAGGAATGGCACCATGGGGAGCGGGGAAGGGAACCACAAACAGAGGCACTACCACAGTGGCTAGGATGTGGGTGCCTCCAAAACTATTATGTGGATCAGACTCTAGGACATCTTCTCTGCCCAAGGCCAAGGGCCTCCTGAGAGGATAAAAATGGGACAACTGAGTCTCTAATGTGGTTATGGAGCTAAAACTATAAGCTCCACATTCTAGGAGAGTGGAAGACATTTAAAGGGTACCAAAGCAAGTGCTTTTCCAAACATCTCAGTGCTGGAAAAAAAAAAACCCTCAGATACTTCTCCACTTGCCTCTGAGACACTGGTGGCCAGATATGTACCCCCAGGAAGATAACTGGAAGGCCTTCCAAAAGAAACAGGTTAGCACAAGATTAAAGGTTCTCAAACTCCAATATTTGTGACCTCACCAACATGGCGACCAGCTCCCAGTCCAACAGCCAAGGGTGGCCCTTCCATTCAAGGAGTCTCCAGTCACCTTTGTCATTCACTCTTATCTATTAGTAGAAGCCAAAGACCAGTAAAATTAGAGGCAAAGCTGTGCCTTTAAGAGGTCACTCTCAAATGCTGCCCTTGTATAGGTAAGCCACTTTCTCCCCCTTTAAAAGCATTCTTATGCTTGTTTCTTTTTGGTGTTCATGCTTCATGAGGACCAAAGACCTCACATTCAAGATGCAGGGCTAAGATCAATGGCATCTTCAAATGCTAGGATTAAAATCTGATCCCATTAAAAATAGGAGCAAAATCCAGAAGGTTCTGAACTTCAATGCTCCTTAATTTTCTCAGCAGAGAAATGGAAACCCTGAGCACTCTATGCTCCCAGTGCTCTCGTCTACAGTAAAGGGCTGCGTTCATGCAGAGCACCATTCATAGTGAACTTCCCTTGGATGTGCATGCTCACAAAGTCCAAAGTCCAATCTAGGAAGCTCTATTGGGCCAGGCTGCCAGGGTATGTTAGAGTTCACTGTGCCGCAGCTCCCCTGGCTTCCAAACAGCCCTCCTGTGATGGGACCGAAGGTGCAGTGAATCCTGCCAGCTTCTGGAGAAGCCTCCTCTGTGCTCCCCAGATGTGTGGTCTCTCCACCCTAACATGCAAAAGATTCACTCCCTGTCCATCCCTCTGTGTGCCTCACTCACTGCTCCCCCAAGCCATCCCTTATCAAAGGGAAGCTTGCTCACTTAGCTTTGTGCCTCCTGAGCCTCCAAACACCTCAAGACCTTCCATCTACCACCACCCCAGCTTCTCTATACCAGTCTTTCTCTGAACACCCTTTCTGCCTTCTTCCCTGGATGAAGCCTGGCTGTCACTTGAGGACACTGCGTCCCCTTCAAGGCCCTCAGACCAATAGGCTAGGGGCAAAGCAGGTGTGTGTTCTCTGCTCTGCTTGTTGGGGCTTCTAGAACCTCATCTGTTTGAACTCATTGGGGAATGCTTTTGCCAACTCTGAACCTAAAAATCCATCATGACCTAGATGACCCAACACATGCTCTTCTACTCAGTCAGGAGAAAGTGGGCGGATCTTCCTCTACCTCAGCCTGCCCAGCCACAGAAAGTCCCTAGTGTCCACTTAGTCATGACTGTGGAGTCTTTCTGACTGGGGCTTCGTACAAGGTATCAAGAGACTCTGAAGTTTATGGGGTAGCCACCGGAGCCAGTAAGGAGTCCACTTGTCTGGGCCTCTATGCTTCCAGACCAATTTAGCAAAATTATAACCTCATCTGCATTTTTGTTAGCACTTAAATTCAATAAATACTTCCTAAGCACATCAATTCACTGTGCTAAATGCTGTAGAGGCAAAGATGTCTACAAGGGAGGCATTTTTCAAAGAACATGCTGAAATGCTCCCCTTGCTCTTTCTCCTATGCACAAACTTGCCACCTCTAAGCACACAGTGTATCCTTCCTGGTCCCTAAAATCCTGTCTCCTTGACCTACTGACATAAGCACTTCTCAGATGCAGATAGGAACAAAAATGGTGATTAAATCTATTCATTTTTGAGACAGAATGATTGCCTTCTCCACTTAGGCTCCTGCACGTTAACTATAATAATACTAGATATTAAATTGGAGAGATGACTCAGTGGATGGTTTAGTGGTTAAAAGTGCTTACTGTTCTTTAAGAAAACCCTAGTTCAGTTCCCAGTACCCATACTGGGCAGCTCACACTGCCTATAACCCTACTTTCAGGGTCTATCCAAAAACAGTCTTCTGGCTCCTGAAGGCATTGCAATAACGTACACTTTTTTAAAAAACTTAAAAACATCATGCTTTCAAAATAAGAATTGGTATTTTACAATTTAAACATTTGCACCCATGCCAAAAAGGTACATTGGGAATAATATCAAAGAACAGAGCAGTAGGCTCGCCAGCCTCACAGACATGGTTTCCTGAATCAGAGGTGTATATTCTTCAAACTTGCACCAAACCATGTGATCGAGAGCTTGTAGGTTCGCCTTTCCCCCCTTACTGAATACCATACTGTTTTATAAGTTGACTATGCTAGGTACAGTGTACGTAGGTGCCAGTTAGGTCAGATTGCTGACTGCCTACCTGATAGGTCAGTTTCCTACTAACTTGATCATTAGGTCAAACTGCTAACAGCATCATTCTCCCAATATTCATAGGCTACAGTGAGGGTAAATGACTAGTTCCATTTGGGGCTTTCGTTTCTGGGTTGTGGAATCTGAAAAGCCACAGTAATAAACATAGAGATAGATAGAGATACATAGATATCTATTTGGAGAGATACAAATATATGCACTAACCCATCTACTGGCAACTGCAGAAGAATTATTTCCAAACATGCCATCTCATTAGAGAGATGTCCCTCGTAGATCTACCAAAGACCAAATCTGCCATTTTTATAAAAGTCTACATATTTTCTTCCTAAGATATTTTTGTGTATACGGACATGAATAATAACTTCCCAAACCAAGCCTGTTCTCATTCTCAGAAGCTCCCATGAGTTCTGGTTAGGTTGGTTGGTTTGTCGTGTTTATCTTGCGGGGTGCAGTCCCCCACAATCTGTGTCTGCTGGTGGCATAGTGAGGGACTGGGGCTCTTGGTTCAGCTCACCTATTCTACTTCCCTTTCTCGTCTTCTCTGTGCAGAGACTGCTCAAACTCAACGCTCTTCCCCCTCCCACACTCCTCACATTCACAGCCGGTCTGTCCTCACCAGGACTTGCCTTTTTACAGGGACTGAGTCTGTCCCTGGTTCTCTGTCTTCACCACATCCCTCTTCCAGAGAAGCCTTACCTCTCCCCTGGACTGAAGGCACAGGCTCCTGAGATCTGCATGTCTGCCTTCCATCAAAACCCATTCTCAAACGTCATCTCTAAGGTCTTCAGAAATAGTATTTGGGAAGAAGTGGGGACCAGATGATGCCATAAGGATTCAGGGTCCCTACATTAGCATTCATGGCCATATGGTAAGGAGATTATGGACCTGGTTCTGTCTTGTCATGTGATCACTTTGGGACTAGTTCTGTCTTGTCTCATTATCACTTCCGGAAAGCTCCCTTACTTTGAACCTCTGGGCTCTCCCACCTTCCTCCTCCCCTTGCCTGCTGACTGAGATAGCCTGTTTCCCTTGGCCATGTGGGAAAATTTATAAAATGCAACGGTTTGTGAGAAATTTGGTATGCTCAGGGGTCCTGCGTCTGCCTCTGGATCTCCCTGTAAGGTCTTGCCACTTGAGTGGAATGACATGGAAGGATCAGCTAAGAATTCTCATGTGGTGGTTGAGTCCATGAAGAAAAAGAGGGCCATGACACCTTCCATTTCATAAAGAACCAGTCACCCTGGGTCTGCAGGGCTTTTGCGACCTGAGTGTCACCTGCCAGAGGAACATATCCTGTTGGCCACAGAAGCACTTCCTTTCTCAGATGGAAAGAGGGCCAAGATGTGGGTGGATAAGGCCAGGAAAATGAGCAGGCAGCCTGCCCACCGAGCATCCATGCAGCCAGGATGCCTGACCCAAAGGGACACCAATGAGCCATTGCCTGGGCTGAGGGGTCTATCCCAGATGCATGAAAGGCTTTTCTAAGGTCTGGTGCTAGTTTCTTTCCTTTCTGCTTCCTCTCTTTCCACTCCTTTCAGCCTCGCTGTGTGTCTTTCTCTACTTCTCCCCTACTGTCTTTAGCCTGCTGCGGCTCCCATTTTCCCATCCTTCCCTGGGCCAGCTTTAGGACCACTGTCCCTTCCTGAGGCTCTGCTCCAGCTCATTTCCCCTTCATGGTGGGCCACAGATGCTCTGCTTCCACCTTGATTCCACACTGGTGAATCAATCCAAGAACACTCCTGAAAGCTCAGGGCAGGCCAAGTGCAAAGGTGAGATTATGAGATAGGGACTTTCATGCCCGAGGTGTCAGAGAGTTGCCAAATCCCATGCACTTACTGGAAGAGTATGGGCTTCAGTGTTATCCTAAACTATCTCTTAATATCTCTATAGCTTCAAGGATTATTTAAGAGGATGGAGAGTTTGTAGTAATGAGGGGAGCGTGGGCCTGCTTTTCGTCCGGCCCAGCTCCCGCACGGCTAGCTTAT
>LOEQ01009437.1:28364-44393 GCA_001685075.1 Bramus lutescens
TGCCCTAGCTCATGAGGACTCCCGCTGTTCATTCTTTAACTACTGCCCTAGCTCATGAGGACTCCTGCTGTTCATTCTTTAATGACTGCCCTAGCTCATGAGGACTCCTGCTGTTCATTCTTTAACTACTGCCCTAGCTCATGAGGACTCCCGCTGTTCATTCTTTAACTTCCTGTGATATTCCGTCATGGGAATGGGATTCCACACAAACTGGGATAAAAGTTTGCATGGGTCCTCATTAGGATTCGCTTCAGCTCTATTGAGAAGCAATTATCTTCCCACATTAGGTTGTTAAGCCTCCCCATCACAGGCACTGTCAGAGATGCATCAGGAAAGACTTTGCCAACCACCTTTCTTACATATTTCATCTGTTTGTATAATGCACAGTTTATTTCAACCGGTTTATGTGCTTGTTGTATTTGTTCCTAAGGGACAGGTCATTGATGTTCTTAGTATATTTTCATAGCCAAGAAGACACCAAGTATTTTTTGTCAATATAAACAAGTCTATTTTTAATTTCAGAAAAGATGTCTGTAGACAAAGGTTATTGACCACATACCTTTGGAGACACATGGACTCTACTGCCTCACGCCTAAAAAGAAACATGTACAGGGCCATCCAACAGGGCCATTTATCCAGGCAAAGGCCTGAACACTAAAAAGTCAATATATATTAAATACATGTAGCCAAGGTGAAACATGGACCCTGAAGAAGCCTGGGCTAAAGGTTGAACTGAAAGAACCTCGGGTTTAAGCATAAACCTATAAAGGAATGAACACAAAACCAGAAGCATTTCCTGGTCTACCACTTAACAGTGTGCTGCCAAGGCCCAAATGTAGGAGAGAAGTGTGCCTGGATCAAATCCTGAAGTGAAAGAGGCTTCCACCATAAATATTAGGGTGTATGGCCTAAAAGAAGACCCTGAAGAGTCCAGGTCCACAACCAGAAAAATGGGGCCCTGGGTCAATCACTGACCCTGAGTAAACCCAGGCCTAAAGACAGATTAAATTACTCAAAAGGCAAAGGCCAACCAAAGAAGAGGTGTGTACCAGGACCCAAGACACCAACGCCTGAAGAAATGAGATGTGTGCCTGGACAAAATTTGTTACTGTATCCCAGCTCTAAAGAAAGAAGAGGTGAGGCCTTGGGCCTATTCCTGAACCTCAAGATCCTGGACTCCAAATTTGATAATGAGGCTGGGACAATCCCTGAATGAAATGGCAAGATTAAACAAAACAAACCAAAACAAACAAAAAAAAACCAAAAAACAACAACAAAAAAATTCCCTGGGTCAAACTCTAAACTTGGAGAATTCAGAACCCAAAGAAGAACTGACATGGGCCTAGGATAATACCTAGGGTGTTATGGTCAGGGTGCAAAGAAGAAGACTTGTGGTCTGGTGTACTTCCTACTCCTGAAAATGTCCAGGCCCAAACAAAATGTGATGTGGGTCGAGGCTTACATCTTAATCTGAAGAGGCCTGAGCCTAAGATAAAGAGATGTGGGCCTGGGATAATACCTTATATTGAAGAAACCTTGGCCCAAACAGGGAAGTAATGTTGGCCTGGCACAATCCCTGAACACTATGATGCCTGGGCCAAAAAAGACATGGTATATGGGTCTGAGACAACCCTGCAAATGAAAAAGGCCAAGGTTAGACCACAGAAGGACTATGCCTGGGCCAAACCCAAACCCTGGATTATCATGGGCCCAGAGAAGAAGAGATATGGGCCTGGGTTACTCACTACCTTAAACAGAAATAGCCTGGGCCCAAAGAAGATCAGTTGTGGGCCTGATCTACTATGTAAACCTGAAAAATCCTAGGCCAAAGAAAGAAAAGATGTGGCCCCGGGCTCATAACTTCCCCTGATAAAGTCTGGGCCCATAGAAGACATGTGGGCCTGGTGCACTTTCTGACCCTTAGGATGCCTGGGCCTTCAAAGAGTTGACATGTGGGCTTGAGACAATCCTGCAAAAGAAAGAGGCCCAGGCAAACCATAAAAAGAATATGCCTGGGCCAAACCCTAACCCTGGAATAGCCTGGACCCAAAGAAGAAGTAATATGTAAAGGCTGGAGCCCAAAGAAGAAAACTTGTGGTTCGGGGAACTGCCTAATCCTGAAAGAGTCCAGGCTCAAAGCAAAATGTAATGTGGACCTAGGCTTATACCTTGCTCTGAAGAAGCCTGGGCCCAATGCAAGAAGAGTTTTGGGCCTGGACCATTTCCTGAACGTTATGATGCCTGGGCCCCAAAAGAGATGACATATGGCCCGGAAAATCTCTGCACATGAAAGAGGCACAGATTAAACCGCAAAAGGAGTATGCCTGGGCCATAACCAAGCCGTGGATTATCCATGGCCCAAAGAAGAAGAGATATGGGCCAGGGCTACAAACTTAACCCTGAAAAGGCCTGGGCCTAAAGAAAGAGGAGATATGATCCTGGCCCTGTCATTGACCATTAAGATGCCTGGGCCCAGAAAGAGAACATTTATGATCCTGGCAACATCCTGCAAATGAAGGAGGCCCAAGTTAAATGACAAAAGGAATATTCCTGGGCCAAAGATGATCTTGGGGTACCCAGGGCCCAAAGAAGAAAAGCTATGTGCCTGGGCTAAAACCTTACCCTGAAGTAGCTGGGCCGAAAAAAAAAAAAAGTAGATATATGAGCCTGGGGATTTTCCTGAAATGAAAATAGTTCAGTATAATCCAAGAAGAAGAGTGGTATTGGCCAAATCCTAATGCTGAAGAGTGCAGGGCCCAAGGCAATGCAAGACTAGGCCAATCCCTAAACCTGAAGATACCCAGCAGAAACCAGAAGACGTATAGGCCTATGCCAATCACAGGCCCTGAAGAAACCCAGGCATAAAGCACGAAGAGTTGTGGGCCTGGGCCAATGTTGAACCTGTTGATGCCTGGGCTTAAAAAGCTTCTTGGTGACTCCGCCTTCTTCCTCCCAGCATTTGGTTTAGTTTTCCCGCCCAGATCTACTCTACCCTAACACAGACCAAAGCAGTTTCTTTATTCATTAACCAATAAAAGCAACACATGTACAGAAGGACTTCCCACACCATAGGTTAAGTCTGTAGCTGCAGAAACAACCACAGGCAAGTTGCTTGCAATCCATAGTTGTAATGAGTCTGAACATGACTCTATTTCAATCTTCTGTTTACTTAAACTGAGGATTTAAAAATATTTTTACTAATTATTTGATGATTTCATGCAAAGTTTTCTGATCATATTTACCTTACACTCCTTCCCTCAAATACTTCCAGATCTACCCTAAGCTCCCTACCCCCTAAATTTGCTTACTCTTATAAAAACAAATATAAAAAAAAGCCCACTGACTCTGATTTAAACTGTCCATATGTTCCTGGGTGTGCAACCACTGGAGCATAGTAAACTTACCAGGAGCCATGCCCTTAAAGAAAGCTGACTCCTTCAGGAGAAGCCATAACTCCCCACAATTCCTCAGATAGCAATTGGACTCCCTCACCCTTCTATGCTGGAATGCCAACAGATTTGATCTTGTACAGGTCTTATAGAGGCAGCCACAGATGCTGTGAGTTCATGGGTGCAGTATTCTGGTGATGCCTGGGAGATGCTGTTTCTCTCTGGTCCTCTCTTTCCTCTGGCTCCTACAGTCTCTCTGCTCTTCTTTCACTGAGGTCCCTGATCATGGGGAAGGGAGTGACATAGATGTCAGTGCTCAGACTGAGCACTCCACAAGCATTTATTCTCTGCATTTTGGCCAATTGGGAGTTTCTCTATTAACCCCCTTCCACTGCTGAAGTCTGAGAGCTGCACTAATCTTTTAGTTTAAAGATATGAAATTGGAGACAGTTTGATACTCTTTAGCATAATAATCGTAGTAGATTCACCCATGATGGGGCCCCTGGGCTCCCCAACCATATGCATTTTGCCAGAGTCACAGTATCACCACTTTTTTCAGTTAATTTTCACTGATAAATAGTAAAAATTATACAAATGAATCTCCTGATGTTATGGAAAACAATATGGAAGTTCTTCAGGAAACAGAGCCATAGCCACCATGGGATCCAGCAATCACACTCCTGGTACAGATCCAGAGGACACAACCAGTGTGTCAGAGCTTTGCTCAAATGTTCACAGCAGAGCCATTCACAATAGCCAAGGAATGGGAACCACCAGGTGCCTGTCCACTGGGGAAGAGCAAAGACATGAACAGCCACACAGTGGGAAACTCCTCAGTCATCTCAAACTCTAGTTACAAACTCCGACCCAGTGCTGGCTTTCAGCAGCTATGGAACATGGTCTACATATTAATAATGGTAACTCATGACTTATACTGCTTCATAGTGACGTCTCTCTTATTCCTCTTTATGTGTCACTTTTAATACCACTGCGTGGTTGCACATCTGCATTTACACCACTGCCCTTGAATTTATAATAAGGCAGAAACATAAAAACTTTGATACTCCTGAAGGTTCTATCATTTCCTTATGATCTGGCTTTATAGAAATCCCTCCTTACCTATAAATTACTAAAAGAACACTTCTTTCATAGATATTTGACCTCCTGAATGTCACAGAAAACAAATTATACATTTTATGTGAAATATTTTAGACTTCCCTGTACTGAAGATTCCCAAGATTCCCCAGCTTCAAAACAGAATTTTTAATGGCTTAGAGTAGAAAACGTCTCCTGACAATATCATCGTGGGCTTTGAAACAAGTTCTGTGTTTGTGTCTTCAAGGGAAATGGGAGGCTGTTAGAACACAGGGTGAGAGGGCGAGGAACTGGTAAGAGGGGAAAGAAAAATGAGCTGTGAACAGAAAATATAGCAGTTACCAAGAAGCAGGATCCAATAGAATGAATGAAGACTCCCGCGTGCCCCAAAGATAGCACCTTTGCTAATTGCATTATCACACCTGGCCAGACACAAAGCCAGGCCCACAGATAATTAGGGTCCGGGCTCTAAAATAAAACTCTAAAGGAAGAGATGCCCAAGTGAATAAGGCTTTGAATAAATCAGCTTGAATTTGAAGATACCCTAACCCTCAGAAATCTGTAGTATACGAAAATGCATTTTAATGCAGACTGAAAACGTTATTCTATTCTTTAAAGACTGTTGGTAGAAAATATGTGTTTTGAAAATCGTCATAAGACTTGCTGCTTGCTCCATGGCTCCAACTATGACATCATGTCTTAGAAGGGTATCTTTTTTCTACATGTATGTTTACATTAAACACAACTGATCATTCAGATTCTACTTATATACCAAAATATTTGATAAATTTTGATAGTCTCTGTGATTGCAGTCTAGTTATTTTTTCTAGTTATGTGCATGTGTGTGAGTGTGTACAGGTGAGTACAGGTATGCACAGAGGCCAGAAGTGTCCGATCCTTCTGGAGCTAGAGTTACAAGCAGTTGTGAGTACGTGGTGTGGGGGTTAAGAATCAAACTCATATCCTCTGGAAGAATGATATCTGTTCCTGACTCCCAAGCCACCTCTCCAGCCTCTTGTTTTGTTTTGTTTGTATATTTGTTTGAAACTCTGACCATGCAGTGTGACTGAATCTGGGAGCAAAGTGTGGCTGTGTTTTAAGTGATATACAAATACCTTGTATTCGTATCAAAAGCCAAACTACACAGATTAAAAAAAAATCGATATGTGTGATTTCCAATCCTCTGATGTGCACTGCCTCTTTTCTTTAGACTTCTTTCTCTGGTACATGCCACAACCCCTCTCTTCTTTACTTCAAATTAGTCCATTGATCAAAGTAACCTTTTCTTATATTTTATCCCTCTAAAATTCCATGAGATGGAGTGATATCTGCAAAGTATTTAAAAAGGTTTTTTAGGTTGGTGTTATGAAAACAGTATAGAGGAGGCAGTTGAATCAAATGAGGGATGAGAAAAATGCATAGTGATCATTTGTTTTGCCCATAAATTGCTTTTTATTAATTAAATTGATTTAAATAGGACAAGTTCTTCTTATAGATCTTCTAATTTTCTTGTTTATCTTCTCCTAGAGAGGCCTAAATAAAAATCCACTGCCATTGGCCACCTTGTGTGACTCCCACCACCAACAAATGGAACTCTCTGTATGTCGAGAAACAAAATAGAAGACTTTGGAAATGTTTAGGTTCACTTCATTGGAATCTCCTATGATAGATACTTCACTCAAGTTTTTCATACATGAAGAAGTAGAGATTTTGCTTTATGGATTTGCATTTCTCTCTATGTTGGGAAAATTCTACATACAAAGTGTATTTCAAGAGACTGGAAAGATGGCCCCATGGTTTAAAACCCTTGCTGCTCTAGCAGAGGACCCAGGTTCGGTTCCCAGCACCCACACGGAGCGACTCACAATTATCTCTAGGCTCCAGAGGATCAGAAGCCTTCTTCAGAACCATGAGGGCACACCCATGAGGCATCCATTCATACACATAAAAGTAAAAATAATAAGAAAACATTTTAAACAAGAGTCCAGAAAGTGAGAACTCAGGCGTTTTTGTTTTCTATCACTTCTTCTGTGTCCCATATCTACGGCCTTGACAAGGTGGCTAGGTGACTACGGTATCTCCTCTGCAGAAAGGAAGCGGGGCAGTTTGGTGATTGTCTCATTGACAAAGCATCCCGACCCACAGCTATGGAGATGCCCTGTCGCACTGCACTGTGACAATGATCATGTGTCCATAGATAGTTGAAATCCCAAGTTCCAACACTGTAAGGCCTTGACCAGATCTCCACATGACTTTGCTGGCTGTGAGCTGGAGAACTAATGGCAAGGTATTTGAGATGAGGAATGAAAGATAAAATTGGTGAGTGTCTATGCTCGTTGTAAACAGCAAGCATCCTTTCACGTCCAATGCTCACCTGGTGTAAAGATTATTATTTCTACTTTATGCCTTGGATAAAAAGGAGAAATAAAAGAAAGCAATCTTGTCAGTGAAGGAGACAAATAAATAGCCTTTTGAAGGACAAAGTACTTCATAAGCTGCAAATAAAAGGAAAATCCCAAGAGTCTGGACCTCCAAATCTACTTTGTTTTGTTCTCTGGGGTTAAACAGATAAAAATTCTGCAGATGATGAGAACTAGACTTCCCAGTGTTGGAGAAAGAATTTACAAACAAGAAAAGGGAGGGGACTGAAAATATCCCATGGTGCTGAAGGCAAAGAATAAAGCAAGCATCCACATGCCCACGCTGGCAGACACGGATGCCTGAACAGAAAAAAAGAGAAGTGTGGGTTCTTCCCTGCAGAGGAACTGCAGTGAAAGAATATGAAGTTGGGAAAAATGCATTCACCATTAAAACAACACAGCAAGACAGGGGAGCGAGGCCGGATAAGTGGTAATATTGAGGGTGAGGGAGGCAGCAGAGATAGGGTGTCTCCACAGTCCTAATGCATCCCAGTAGGACAAAGGTACCAATTAACAATGGAGAAGCAGAGCAGGTGTCACTTTGGCTTAGAAATTGGTTTTAACAATACCAGATAGAAACCATTGTCCAGTGTCTTCAGAGGCTGGGAAGATGGTTTAATGGGCAAAGCGAATGACTACCCAAGTCCTGCAGAAGGCTAGCTGCTGTATATATCTGTAACCCCTGAAGTGTATATGGAGTGGAGAACGGCAGGTCCCCAGAGCTTACTGGAGAGCAAGACAAGCTGAATTCAGAAGTTCAGGTTCAGTGAGAGACTGTCTCAAAAATAAAGTGTAGAATAACTGAGGATAGCCAATATCAATCTCTAGCCTTCACTGGAACATATATACAATACATACATATACACATATACATACATACACACATGCATACATACACATACATATACACATATATACGTTCATACACACATACATACACACAAGCCATAAATACATACATACACACATACATAAACATACATATTCATATCTTCATGGAGAAAAATAGGAAACAGGCTATGTCATAAGCTGAGCACCTTCCATGTACTCAACAACTCCCCCTTGGACTTGGACCATCTTTGTATCTTTTCATCTATGTGGCTTTGTGGTCTATCCTTTATCCTTGGTTCCAGCTCCATAAAGGAGGAATCAGACTTCCTGTCAAAGCCTTTCCTTTTCAACTATCTCCAAAAATTCAGAAATCAGAACATGATCTGGTCTGAGAGGATTTTATGATTCTTAATTATAGCATGGGCTGAGCTAATTTCAATGCTTGTCTCTGCTGCTCACTGATGACAGATGGCAAGAGACTTCCCTGGATGCTGAAATGATGGCAAAAAAAAAAAGGTGTTCTCCCCCAAGCCCAAGAAGCCAGAGAGTAGGTAGCTGTGACCTGCTGTTGGCCAGTGTCATCTGTGACTCTGGGCTATGTACCAGCATTGCTTCCTTATTCTGAGAACACACCATTCAGTACCCTCTGGAGAGACGAGCAGGAAAGTGACAACTTCAGTTCTGTACAGAAATCACAGAGGACATTGAGGAGAGACAGAAGAACACACCTTTTTATCTCTTGCAAACTCATTCCCCTCAGTAATGTTCATTGACAGACAGGGAAGGCTTGGTTCTGCTCCAGTCAGGAAGGATGACAGGGGTGTCTGCAGAGCGCAAAAAGGCCCAGAAGGAGAGTGTGGGAGGAGCTTGAGACCAAACTACAACAGTGAAGTAAACAAGTAAACAAGGGCCAACAAAAACTGGGTACCTTCTTGCACTTTAATGACTCTCCCTTGGATTTGGACCAGCCCTTGCATATTTATACATGAAGGGGACAGACAAATGCATCACAAGTGATGCATGTAGCTTCAAAAGCCACATCAGGCGAGTGAGGCTCCAGGATATAGGCAATGGGAAGCTACAGATGGGCAATGATGTGGACATAGAAGTGACAACAGGTACCCAACACATGTGGATACAGATGCAAACACATACATGAAAGTAAATCTTTAAAAATCATAGTAAAATAATGGCAGGGATAGCATTCAGCTCCAGCTAGGATCCCTGCACAGAACATGGGGGAGGATGCTAGGGTGAGACCCAGGATCAGCATTTGGTGCTGTCCTTTGCTTGATCTCCCCAACTAAGGATTCAGGTATGCACACAATTCTAGACAAAGCTTCTGAGCAAGCATGTTGGGTTGGCATGCACTTACTTTGCCATGCCCCAGAAATGCCTGCCAATGAATAAAAACACAATGCGATCACAGAGGAAACACTGAATAAAAATTAAAAACACAATGTTTTAATAGGGCTGTAACAATACAGAAATTTCAATAGTAAAGGGGATTGGAAAAGCGTCACTATATTGGTTTGAGTGTACAATGTCCCCACATATGCTTGAACACCTGACCCCCAGCCGGTCATGCTGTTTGGGGAGGATTAGGGTCTGGCTGGTGGAGGTAGGTTGCTGCAAGGGTTGGGGTTTGGAAATCTCCTTCTCAGTTTCCCAGTCCTCCCTCGCCCTGGTGTGAAGAGCCCTGCCACTCACACCCACCACCACGCCTTCCCTGCTGATGAACTGAGACTGAAAAATCTTTTATCCCAGTGACAGTACTGACACAGAGGAAACCGCCCACCCCACCCCCCCGGAAGTTCATTGCAGGAAGTCAAACAGGCAAAGCCATGTCCTTCCCAGAACCCGGGAATGTTCCAATTGGTGGCAGTGCTCTGAGCCTGAAGATTGGGTCCTTATAGATGTCCACTTAAAACAGAAGGATGTCCTATGTGGCTTTCTTAACTACGTCAAAGACACAGGTGAGTTCTTGAAGCAATTCAATCAGGGCCTCCAAGAAAATCAGCTTTGAATCATAGACTGAAGGCAGAGTTCAGAGAGACCAGATACATGTTTCTAGATGGGAGCATTCATCACTCAATTGACAGTAACCTGAGAAAAGATGTGAGGGCTTGACTTTGAGGAAAGGGTTGTCCTGGGGTAGATCATTTGGAAGCTTTATTGTTAGGATTAAAAGCGTGGGGGGGGGTGTAAAGAGAAGGCTCAGCAGTTAAGAGGACTTGCTGCTCGCCCAAAGAACCTGAATCTACTCCTAGCACCTGTATCGAGAGGCATACATCTGACTGTCTCTCCAGTCCCAGAAAATTGATGCCTTCACCTCCAGAGGCACCTGCATTCACATACATATACCCATATACAGAACACACAACTTAAAAACAATAAAAATAAATAAAAATTTGATATATTAAAAAAAGAAACATCTGTCATGGTCAGACTTAAAGTCTTCAATAAATATTGACCTCCTTTGCAGGTGTGGTTCAAGTTCCTATGATGCAGTGCGTATCCTGAACTGTCCAGGAGAGCCTAGACTGGCCATTCGAACCCTCAGAAATGAAGACTCTACCCCTGCTGCAGTAAGAGGTGTTTACTTCTTATATCTGAAGGTCAGATGGAGGCCACATTGCACACTTGGGGAACAGAGAAGGGATAAGCTAAGGGATGTGGGCAACCTCAAGAAATTGGAGGTTTCGGGGAAAGGATCCTCTTCTAGAGGCCCCAGAGGAACCAGCCCCACACCTGGACTCAGGGCCAGGTGTGTGCTGCGGGACTTCTGAGCTCCAGAACTACAAGGTAATAATGTGTTCTTTCAAGCTACTCGGTCTGAGATAACTGCTAACAGCATTCACAGAGGACAGTGTCTCCTAAGATGGCCAAGATAGGGCAGAGCGTGTGCACAGAGGTCCCCGGCTGAAGGCTGGAAGGAGCAAGCTCCAGGTGAAGGTGGCCAGTGCCTTGCTCTTTGCCACGGAGGTCATTTCTCCATGTCCAGCTCTCTGCCGCTGGGATAGAAGTGTCTTACACAAAATGGCTTTTCTGTGGTGCACAGTTGCTCTCCATACTACCCAGGGGGAATAATACATTCCCTGTGGTTCACAAAGGGAAGAGCACTCTAGACTGTAGAGGGAAAGAGACATTGTGACACTTGTTCCGCTAGGAGTGAGGGATCAGACCCCTGCTCATGTTCCCTCTTTTTCAACAAGTTATCATCTCTGTAGAGATGCAATGCCCTGGACAGTTGTGATTGCTGTGGAGAGTCCACGTCCTGAACAGTGTGATCTCTGTAGAGATGCTATGTCCTGAACAGTGTGATCTCTGTAGATGCTGTGTCCTGAACAGTGTTATCTCTCTCTATAGAGCCGCTATGTCCTGAACAGTGTGATCTCTGTACAGATGCTATGTCCTGAAGTGTGATCTCTGTAAAGATGCTGTGTCCTGAACAGTGTAATCTCTCTCTATAAAGATGCTATGTCCTGACCAGTGTGATCTCTGTGGAGATGCTATGTCCTGAACAGTGTGATCTCTGTAGGGATGCTTGTCCTGACCAGTGTGATCTCTGTGGAGATGCTATGTCCTGAACAGTGTGATCTCTGTAGAGATGCTATGTCCTGAACAGCATGATCTCTGTAGAGATGCTATGTCCTGAACAGTGTGATCTCTGTAGAGATGCTGTGTCCTGAACAGTTGTATCTCTGTAAATGCTGTGCACTGCCCTGGAAGGAATCTCCCCTACTGCTCTTGACTTTTTCATGTTGCAAATCTTGCCTTTCCCTGTATTCTGTTCTAGAAACTCAAAATTATCTCCTGGCAAATAACATTAGCATCGTATGAAATAGTAATTCAACATTCACATTATTTATCTACTACGTAACAAAGTATCCCTTCACTTAAACCTAAAACAATAAGCCCTAATCATCTTGCAATTTCCTGGTTTCAGACGTACATAGGGGTATTGAGCAAAGAGGGTGTCCATGAGATACTAGGGCCGGAGGACTCCTTCCTACATGAGATGCTCAGGAGCCTGGTCAGAGAACTCTGGCTGCTGCAGGAGCCTTGGTTAGTCACGATACAATACTCTTGGGGGGGGGCTTCAAACTGTTCTCAAAATGGTGTGATTGGTTCCTACAGCAGAGACAAGAGAGAGCAGAGATGAAACCACAGATCTTCAATGATCCAACCTTGAAAGCCATATACTTCTGCTGTTGACTGCCCTGTCCTTGTCATTGTGCATGGTACCATCCAAGGACCTGGGGATCACTGAAAGTCATTCTGAAGCCTCACTGTTTTTCTTGTAATTTGGAGGAGAAGAAATCATGACTAAGTCCATGATGAGTCTGTAATTTTGTTTCAACACTCTGTGTTTTGTTTACTTATCCCAGGGTGTCATTATCAATCATTGACGCTGATAAACCAGCCACTCTCTCACATTTTTCCTCCTAGCCACTCCTCTCTGTTCAAAGTTTAGAAGTGGTAAATAATTCCTTGGTGGGAAGCGGAGCTTAATTGACAGGATGTGAGTGAAGGTGATGGAAGGACATGTAGACACAGAATGTGACTCTCTACAGAAACTGCTCCTAGCTCCAGAAGTCTTCTAAAGCTGCAGGCAATGGTCGCACCCTTCAGACTGCCTGTCAGGTCAGTAGACTCCATCAGAAATTCGCAGAGTGCAGAAGCCATTGCTGCAGTCAAATCAAAGGCCTCCGCAGACTTGACGGATGAGTCATTGTGACTGCATAGTTGAGTTCACTCATTTGCTGAGAGTGCAATAGATCAGTGTTTCTTGAACTTGGATGATTGTCTCATTCTTCTGTGTTAAAAGCAAATTACCGAGCCCTGTCTGTGCATAGCACAGGTTGTCAGGCACATCTCCAGAATCTAGGGACAGCTACCTAGGATGAGCTGATGGTTTGGACATCATTGGGCCAGCTCAGGTTGTTCTGATAAGAAATGGAAGAGCCTCTTACTTTGAGGGAGAATAACCAGTGATGATGGTTTTCTCTTTAAGTGGGCTTTGGCCTTGCGCAGAATGTACTCTCTGTAAGAGGGGGATGGCCTTCTAATCACACGTGTCTAAAAGTCTATGTACCTAGGTATTGAAAAGCACATGCATGGTGGAAGTAAGCATCTCATTCTGATAGATGGGCAGAGCCAACCGATCTGAAAAGTCCTTCTCAGGCAGGAGATCATGTCCTATATATTGAAAAGTCTCACATAGTGAATTATTGCCCTCCATCTCCAGTCATGATGATTCCATGGAGAACACATTAAAATGAAGCCCAGCTCTGACACTGTATGCTTCCCAATGCACACAAGGATAACACCCCTTAAAAATAAATACATATGAATTTTCCACTTAAATTCATGTTAACTAATGGCCACACCCCTGGGACTCCCAGAGCCTTGCTTTCACATTTCTACATATGAACCAAGAAAAAACTAGAGTTCCAAACCTTCCTCCAAACACTAATTATAAAAAAGGGAAACACATACACACAGACACACACACTACCAGTGTTTGTTAAGGACAACACATAGACGCAAGATCTCATCCCCGGTTCTTCTGAATGGCTAGGTTGTGTTGCACACATGGGTTCCAAGTGAGTTAGGCAGACTATTCTTACCAGCAGTAGGAGGAGGGATCATAGTGGTGACATACCTGGACTCCTTGTGCAGAAGGGAGAAGGGAGGTCACCACCTGGCCAAGTGTCAGAGTGGCTAGTGTCCCCTTGAGCTACACAGTATCTGCAAGTTGTATACGTTGTTGCTGGTGCTGCTGTTTAGTATTTCCTCTTTAGAAGCAGTGTGGGCTTGACAAATTCGGCTGGAGACAGATTATAGCAGTAAGACAAGGCAAGCCAGAAAGGAAAAACTAATTAGCAAATTCATTTTATACCCTGTCAAAGTAAAATTTTAGAAGAACAAGAAAGCCAGTAACATCTCCTGTAAACACAGGGTTTAACCCTCTGAATCAGATGGCTCCTGGGGTCAGGCACCTGAGGGTTCTGGTGCTAATTTGGAGGAAGACAAATAAGCCTATATATACGAAGCAGGCTTTCTAACTACTGGCTGTGTTCTCTACACTATTTCAAGAATGACCAATTCCTGATCTAACCGAGGAAAACCTCATTTGGAGGTGACCTCCCGTGAGACTGTGGGCAAGCATTGACATTAGAAACAAGTGTTCACACAAGATGGTTTCACGGAAAAATTTACCAACAAGAAGATCCTGGGGGTTGTTTATAAGAGCAGTGAGGAAACTAGCTCTCCCCATGCCAGAGCATTCCAGGGTTCATGGTCAGGCTGTGCTAACACCAGCTCCTCTCTTCACCCCTGGACATCACCAGTGCTCAGCATTGCTACTGATAGCACAAAGGAAGTCAGAAATGATAAATAGGGAGTAAATAGGGCTGGCTTGGTTGAAGGACTAGACCCAGACTTGAACTTCAGGTCTTGAATGCTGCAAACACAACAGTTATACCATGGGTAGCTTCCAGCCACTCTCCGCAGGTGGCCATGGAGAGCTCAGCTCACAGTCTTTTCTCTCCTCTTGGAAACACTGCCCCATCGAAGGGAAGGCTCTGTCCCTGCCCACTTCCATACCTTCTCTCCATCCCCAGGAACCAATGAGTGGCTACCATGACGGGTCCGTCTTGATGTGTATTGGATCATATTCTCAAAGTGAGAGATTCCTCTGTCTTCTAAGTCCCAGCCCAGGGCATCCCCCAACCCTCCTGGGTATTCTCCTATCTGTTTCAGGCAACCAGGTACCTGGCCCTCCCTGTCCCACAGAATTAAGTTGCATAATGGTCCTGCTGTGGTTTCATTTCTGTGGCCGTCATAAAATACCCTGGGTTTATTTGGCTTACAGATCCAGGTCACAGGCCGTCATGAAGAGATGCAAAGTAGGAACTCAGAGCAGGAGTCTGAAGGCAGCCTGCTTGCTGTTTCACGGAGCACTAGCTTGGACCAAGAAACTCACTTTAGAGCCAAGGATGCCTGGCAGGAACTAAGAAGGATGTTGTCTGCCATCTGGAGGGCAAGTTTATGTTCAGCTGACTTTCTTACACAGTGCAGGGCCACTTACTTAGGGAATGGTGCCACCTACAGTGGGCTGGGTCCACCCATATCAATTAACAATTGAGACAACCCCCACAGAAGTGCCTACAGGCCAGTCTGATCTAGGCAATTCATCAAGATTCTTGTCACAGAAAATTCTAGGCTATGTCAAAGCTGATAACTACAGCTAAGCAGCATACCTTCTGACTATTTTCCAATATTCTCTGCCTGCCCAACTTTAAATAAGTGAGAGCACCAAGTCCTTGTCCACCTATTTGTCTTAGAAACTGATTTCAATCCACTTCCCTCGGTTCTCTACCAAGAGAGAATTATTAAAAGGGGGATTTTACTGAGTAACCGCAGGACTCTTGCTCAGTGAGGTCACATGAAGAAATGTAGGTATTTTCCTCTTTTCCCAGAACCTGAAGGCCAAGAAAATCAGGAAACTTGACCTTTAATTCATCACTGGGGGATGCAAAAGCTGAGGATGAAGCTGGGCAACATAACCATCCTTTCCGTCTCTGCTCCTCTAGATTTGAGTGTGCCGACTTGGATTTCCATTGCACTCTCAGTGACTCTAGGAGAAATGAGAAGAATCAAGCCCTTGTTGTCACATGCCCAGATCAGAATAAGCCGAGAATAGCTCCCAGTGGCCATAGG
Source organism: Bramus lutescens (assembly GCA_001685075.1). Lineage (NCBI taxonomy): Eukaryota > Metazoa > Chordata > Mammalia > Rodentia > Cricetidae > Bramus > Bramus lutescens. Next base: position 43,828 of record LOEQ01009437.1, read on the forward strand.
GAGCCCCCAACGTGCTCCTCCCCTTTCTTTGTAGCTAGAATACAGACAGACTACCAGCTTTCTGATCTCTGACAAAGCATTGCCTTCACACACTTCGCTTCTGACTTCATTTTTTTTGTCTAGATGGTCATCTCACAGGAGTCTCTGCTGGATGACAGCAGGTCTGTGTACCAACCTCCGCCAGGATGACTTCTCCAGGGAACTTTTGGTCACAATCAGGAAAGATACAAAAGGGATTTTGTACTATATCTAGGCTGAGCATGATATCCTTCCAAAGAGAATGAGTTTCAAAATGCCAGTACAAGCAGTAGGGATAAATCCTGGTGACACTGCCAGTGGCCCTGCAGTCTGCCCCAACATACAACTGTCATCCCCATTTAGAGGGCCTAGTTTGGCCCTATGTTGGTTGCTTCCCTGTCCGGTTGGAGTTGGTGAGCCCCCATTAGCTCAGGTAAACTGTTTCAGTGGGTGAACCCAACATGGTCTTGACCTCTTTGCTCATATTCTCACTGCTCCCACTCTTCAACTGGACTTTGGGAGCTCAGCCCAGTGCTCCAATGCAGGTC
>LOEQ01009438.1:12061-23634 GCA_001685075.1 Bramus lutescens
TGGCAGCCAGATGTTCAACCACAGATATCCTGTTATGTACTGCAGTACTGTGACCTATTTTTGGACCCCTGCCTATTAGTCTTAAACCTGAAAGATGGTGTTACCGCTGTTAGCTGGTTTCATGCTGTAAATTGTGTATGGGGGGGTCTTTCAAAGAGATTTATTGGAGAGCGGAGTGAAAGGTCACCTCTGGTTGGAGACAGTGTGTGTGTGTGAGAGAGAGACAGAGACAGAGACAGAGACAGAAAGCAGGCCATAACGACAGGGACTTTTTAAAGGGTTTACATGTCATATTTGGCAGCTGGTGTTGAGTCCCTAAAGGCTGGCTGGGGTGTACCTGGTTCCTAAAATTATAACTCCCCTATTGTCCAACTATTAGACAGTTAGCCTAGATTATTTTACTGTCCTGTAGGCACTCTCTTCATTCTGGTGATTGTATTCTTTGTTATGCAGAAGGTTCCATTGTAAACCTAGGATTGGTTTCTGCTCTGTTGAGTCCTATTCAGAAAGTCCTTGCCCAAGTCCTGAGTACTTTCCCTACATTTGCCTTCAGGAGTTTCAACTTCAGGTTAACGTTTTATCCGCAATGAACTGATCAAAATTTAGTGACCTGGAGAGATGGTTCAATGGTTAAGAGCATTGACTGCTCTTCCTGAGGACATTCAGGCAAAACATCAACAAACATGAAAATAAATACATTTTTAAAAGAAGATCAAGTTTCAGTCTTGAATATGTATAAATCTAGTTTTCCAGGAACTTGTTGTAAGTTATTTGTTTTTCAATTTATGGTTTTTAACCACTTTCTCAAAAATTAGGTGGCTGTTACTGTGTGGGTTCATCTCTGGCTCCTCTGTTCTGTTCCACTAGTCTATGTCTGGATTTTCCTGATGCCATGCTGTCTCTGTTACTGTGTCTGTAATATAATTTGAGATCTGATATTGCTATGGCCACCATTGCTCTTTCTTCTTTGGCTGCACAGGGTCTTTTGTGCTCCATCACCACAGGGGATCAAAACTTCTAGTTAGTTAGGGCCACAGGCCAGTCAGGATTTAGCACTGTGACCCTGAGAAGAAGCCATTAACTTATTTTTATAGCAAAAAAACATATGCTAGGTGGTAAATCAAAGAAATTTTTACAATCTTGAGTTTAGGCCATGAGACACAGTGCATTCCAAGATTCACAGTTTTGGATTATGGGGTGTTAGGTCAGAATGTTTGTATAAGCCTGTGGTTATCTTGACAGTTTTGGGGCTGCTTTAATTCTTCAACCACCATTTTTCCCACACCTGAAAGGAATGTAGGCCAAAGGGTGGCTGTTAATGGTTAACTTATTTAAAGCAGCTATCAGCTCCAGCATCCCTGGAATATGTGCATATAAGCTATAGGCATAGAATTTTTCATATTCCTGGCCTCTTCGTCCCCCCTTGAGGTTATACCAGGATCAAACCCTTGATTTTTCTACATCTATATATGAAACTAAGTCTGAGTTTTCAACAGTTGAATATTGAGTGGAGAATTAAGAGTTATTTTGAAGAAACAGGGTCTTTTACAAATCTAAATCAGCACATTAATCACACATGGATCAAGCATTAAGTGTATCAAATGAATAACCAACTGTCCACTGCTGCCTGACTGGCACTTGCTTTCAAGGTAACTAAGACTGGGGGCTGCTAGATTGCTAGCCCTGGAGAGTTGGTCTCTGCCCATATACTGGGGATGGAATGCTGGAGTCCAAGCATTTAATGAGACACTTCTAAAGAAACCATTTGTGGGAAAAGCCTGTTTTCTTCTAGGCCTAGACATAAGGCATAGGCAAGAGACAATTGGGAGATTGTCACCCCCTTCCCAATGAAATTAATTTGGGCTTTCATCTTGGTCAATAAATCTCTTCCCAAGAGGGGGTAGGGACATTCAGGGATAACTATGAAGGAGTGTGACCTTTTTATCATAACAAGTCCACAGTTTCTTTTGTGATCCATGGATGCAGGACTGTCCCTGTAGACTCTCAGATCCATGTTTGTTTGTCTGATAGAGGCACTGAGAGGTAGGGGTTAACATAAAATGGTAAGCTCCAGTGTCCACTAGGAAGTCAACAGGTTATTCCTCCACTTGTAGGGTTGCCCAAAGACTAAGGAGGGACTTGGAACCCCAACCCCTTTAGTCATCTGGGACTGCCAGTTCAAGGATCTTTGGGCCATTTTTGGGCCCTTTTTGTTCTTTCTTTCTCTGAAGACATTCTCTCTTCTGGTGGCCCATTTCCTTGCAGTATGCGCATTGATTCTTTTTAAGATGGTGGCACTTGGGATTCTAATAATCTCCTTGCCCATTGGCTATTTGAGACAGTTGGTGGTCCCTAAGTTCAGAAGACACTCTGGCTTCTGTCTGTTGTGAATTCATACCTTCGAGTTTCTCTATCTTCAGGTGTCTCTCTATTGTTATAAACTTTGGTATCTATAGCAACTAACAAAGACAAATTTTTACCTTTGAATCTGTTGAGTTGTTGAAACTTTTTTTTTTAATATCTGGATCTGCATGGTTAACAAAGGCCAGATTGATAGTCATCTGGTACCTCAGGATCCAATGGAGTGTCCATCAGGCATTCAAGAAATGCACCCAGGGATTCATTCTTTCCCTGTATTACTTAACTCACCTTAGACAAAGTTGAGGCTGTCTAGCAGCTGCTCAGAGACCCTGCACAAAATCTGGTGATAGATCTTTAGCCGCTACCTACCTTTAGCGTGTTATAATCCCATCCCTTGTCAGATCAGGAAGTGGGGAAGGCAGTATTAATAGTTGTCTCATCATCCGTGGGGATGACCATCATGCCCTGGAACCAAATTGCACCATTCTTGCCAAATTCTCTCTCTTTAATAGTAAATAGGACCAGAGAGCTGTTGGCATTCATCCCAAACAAGCTGATGGGTGAACAAAACAATATCAAGAAGAGCTATTAGTGCTTGTGTCTTTCCCAGTAAAAGAGGGATCTTGGAGCTTCCAGTTGTATAGGTCACCAGCAGCAAAGAGAAAAATAGACTGGGCAAGGGTTACCATTTGCACTGAGTGGACCCATAGTGTAGAAGGGAAGAGCAATAGAGGCTGCAATTCATGGTTTCCACAAATCAGTATGAGTGGGCTTGACCCAGGAGGTCAACAGCAAGAAGGAGAAGGGAAGGAGGAGGAGCTCTGGGAAGGAGCAGAGGGTTTAGGAGAAGGTAAAGCAGTAGTGGAGCTCCAGCCAAGCTATTCCCCATTTGAGAGAAATGAGATGCAGTGTTATTCCCACTTGTTTACAGAGTTGAGGGTAATAGGGAAGGGGAGAGTCGTCTAGCTCAGGATCAGAGGGGGAAGGCAAGACTGCAGGAGTATTGGATCAATTAAGCTTTCCTTTTAATTTCTTTGGTTGAATGGGAAGAATGCAGTTTCATTTTCAGAGGAAAGAACGAGGGTTTTTAATCAGAATGTGAGGTTGACCAAGAGATGCCAGGCCATAATGTAGGGGATCTGGTCTGGATGGCCTAGATGGCTAAAAACAGTGTCCTGGATCCTAAGTACAAGCTTAAGATCAAAAGAACCTTCAGGAAGCCATCCAACTTGTAAGGCTGGCCATTCTAATGCACAAAGTACCCTAAGTTGCCCTGATTTCACATGAATAGTAGAGACTGTTGTTGCATCCCTGAAGTCCTGAAAATGAGAAAGGACAATGTCCAAAGGGGTAGATATTAGGTTTAGAGGAAGTTTGGGCCATGGTGGGAATTAATTCACAAGCAAGTACAAGGAGACAAAAGCAAAGAGACATAAATCCAGCAGGCACAGATGGGTGAATGAAGAAGGACACTAAAAAGACACACTAGCTCAGAATTGTGTATAATACAGGGTTATTTATTTAGGGGTAGACTCAAAGATCACAGTCTTCTGCATGAACGGGGAACAGGAACAGAATCCAGGAACAGAAAGAGAGAAGGAATGCGTGCTTTACATTGGTATTTACAGTATAAGAGGCCATGCACAAGTGGGTGGGTAACTTAAAGGCTACCGGCTGAAGGAGTTCCTATAGCATCTCCCCCTTTTGTTTAAATAAGAGAGTTCTAAGCCTAATACAAAATTATATACAATAAGGACAAATATCAGGTATGAAAATTAGAATTACAACCAGCATAAACAATATCAAGCAAGAAACATGTGATAAATGTTGCAATAATTATCCTATCATAAGGAGTCTAAGTATTGTATTATAAATAACTTGGACAAGAGAGAAAAGTAACTACAACTATCTAGTCTTCAACCCCATCAAAGACCAAAAAAAGGAAATAATATTACTTCAGTAAGCAGGAAGTGCAATCAAGCAACTTCCAAAATGTATAACAAATGACAGAGACAACTGGCAATCATCCTGGGCAATCATCCAAAGTCTCATTTGCAATGTTGGAGCAATCAACTTTGGCTAAGGCCTAGAGTAACTGACAAACCATTTTCAGAGCCAGAAAATTTTTCAAAACCATCTTACCCTGTCTTGGCAGAATTTGACAGTATTTTTTTCTTGTAACCTGCTTGTCCTGTCCAGACATCATGCATTTTGTCAGTGGTCCATGCATGGTCAGTTAGTTCTTTACCCAAAGACCAGTTTTGCCAAGAAGAAAACAAACTCCAAGTGAAATGTCTTTGGTGCTCAACATTCTCTCAGGAATAGATTGGTGCTGCCAGGAACAATCACGATGCATATCAACAGAACCCTAAGTTATTTAAATGCCATATTCTACAGCTCTTTGAAGTGGTTGAAGATTNTGTTGTTGTTTTTCAAGACAGGGTTTCTCTGTAGCTTTGGTGCCTGTCCTGGAAACTAGCTCTTGAAGACCAGGCTGGCCCTTAACTCACAGAGATACGCCTGCCTCTGCCTTCCAAGTGCTGGGATTAAAGGCATGCGCCACCACTGCCTGGCTTTGACTTATAATTTTTAATACCTATATAACTTAAAGACTAAGACTTCGTATTAGAATATTAAACAATCTTTAAACAGCTGTGCAACAAATGAAGACAATGACCTCAAAAATGTAAACAATGTATAAGTATCCTGATCAGAGGTAAAAATGTATAATGCAAAATAATAAATAAATCTTAAAATTGTATCAATATACAAAACTGCTTTTTTTTATTTTCAAGACAGGGTTTCTCTATAGTTTTTGGTGCCTGTTCTGGAACTAGCTCTTATAGACCAGGCTGGCCTCAAACTCATGAAAATCTGCCTCCCTCTGCCTCCCAAGTGCTGGGATTAAAGGCATGCGCTATCACCGCCCGTACAAAATGTTTTAAGCAAAGGTAGAAGCATGCCTGCATACAATATGACAAAATAACTTTGCCTAGATATACAAATATTGTAGACAAAAATAGGAAAATATTTAATATAATTTAAGTTTGTATCAATATACAAGAATATATACCAATATAAATTGCCTATAAATAATAGCTCACAAGTATTTACTCTGTTACTCACTATTATTATTAGTATGAGTAAGCTCACATTAATCTATTATCCCATCAATTTCTCCCCTTTTATTTTCAAACAAATCCATGAGCCTACATAATTTCCTCCAACCCCTAACCCTGTACCAATTACAATCAACCCCTAAATGATGTCCCTAACCCTGAGGACAAACTTTGTTGGGAGAGGGGACATCATCTTCTAGAATTACTTCCATCTGTCATGGTGGCAATATTCTTTCTATGTGATCCTGTGAAAGTAAAATTCTGGTTAAGTTCCAGGATTACTGTGTGGTATAATTGCAAATAGTATCTGAGTATTCAGTAGGGTTTTACTGAGGTTCCTATTTGGAGTTCTGGCCAGAATGCTGGAGGAAGGTACACCATTTCAGTTAACCAAGTTGGAACCATCTGGAGGAGCTGGTACCCAAAATTGGTCTTATAGTAGCATTATCAGCATCATGACAACATATCAAACAGGTGGAGTTGTTATTGTGAGGCCCTATCTTCTTCCTGGAAACTTCAAAGATTACTGCAGGAAAATTCATTGTTCATTGTAAAAAGCATGGCTGATTAAAATCCACTTAAAACCTGAAAGAGTTTGGAAAGGAATTCTAGGCAAATAAAAATAAAAAATCAAATAATAAAAAATACCACAGCTAAACATAGATTAACACCATGGCTTCTTTAAGAGAGGTTTTCTTGATTCAGAGGTAGCAGAAAACACACACACACACACACACACACACACACACAATTTTAAAGCATCAGCTTTCTGGGCTGTGCTGCCCGCGAGAACTCTGTTTCTTTCAGGAGACTATGACTACTACTCTTTCAGGGTGCTGCAACTTGCTTACTGGCAATATAGACCCTCTGTGTGCCTAAAAATGAATCAATGTGCATGGCTGTCAGAGGCAGCAAACATGTCTCTGCCATGTTGAACTGGGTGGAGCAAGCAGGCAGGGCTGTATTTACCCTAACAATGCTGCCACTTAGGTTTTTTTTTTTATTGAGCTCTACATTCTTCTCTGCTCCCCTCCCTGCCTCCCCCTCCCCCTGTCAGTCCCCCACCAGTTCCCCATGCTCCCAATTTACTCAGGAGATCTTGTCTTTTTCTACTTCCCATGTAGATTACATCTATTTAAGTCTCTCCTAGTGTCCTCATTGTTGTCTAAGTTGTCTAAGGTGGTTTTTAAACATAAAGCAAAGAAAACCAGCCTACAAACCACAATCCCAGAGAACTTATTGGGAGCATGGGGACCTTGAGGGAGGATTGAAGGGGGGAGGGGAGAGGCAGGGAGGGGAGCCGAGAAAAATGTAGAGCTCAATAAATATCAATAAAAAAAACTAAAAAAAAGATTTGTTTGTTTACAAACAACTGTCAGCCCATGTGTATAAGCTATATAAATAAGCATACAATTTTTTATACTCCTGGGCCCTTCAGTGTCTTAGTCATATTGCAAAGTTCTTAGACGTTATAGGTCATGATCATTTCAACAACTTTGTGGACAATCCTAATCTTTCTTCTGCTTGGCAAGACTATTGGTGATGTTTCCATTTTGTTTTTTATTTGATTCATTGAGCTTTTCATTTCTAACATTTCTGTTTCCCCTCAATCTCAATTTTCTTATTGCCTTTTTGTTCCACACTCCTGACTTTTTCATCCACATTGCTAATCTTCCTTTTTATTTTGCTAACTTTTCCTTCTGTTGCTGACTCTCCTCTTTGGGTACTGAATGAATTCTTCTGCTTGTGTGTACCTTTGTGCTCACTTGTTTTGTCAGCTCGACACAAACCTAGACATATCTAGGGAGAGGGACTCTTAATCGAGAAAATGCCTCCATTAGCCTATAGGCAAGTCTGTGAAGAAGTTTCTAGATTAAGGTTTAGTGTGGGAAGGCCCAGATTGCTGTGGGTATTGCCATTCCTGGGCAGGTGGTCTTGGAGTCTATAAGAAAGCAGGCTGAGCAAACAAACCAGCAAGCAGCCCTCCTCCATGGCTTGTGTTTCTGTTCCTGCCTCCAGGTTCCTGCTCTGTTTTCTTTCTCTGAAAGACAGTAAAGTAGAAGTATAAGCTGGAACAAATCTTTTCCTCCTCATGTTGCCTTAGGCCGTGGTGTTTATCACAGTAATGGAAACTCAAAGACAAACAACCTTGTTTCAGGTTTTAGCAAAAATTTTCTGAAATCTTCGTCTGGCCTTTCATCCCATCGGTACCTCTGAGTTTAGTAATTGGGGAGCCATGGGGCTTTGTTCATTTCGCCCTGTGTTTCTTGTGTTTCAGTGTTGTAAACTCTGTGGATCTTGAAGGGTTTGTTTCTTATTGAGAAGCCCGGTAAGCCTAGTGCCACTTGGCCCCGGAGGAAAATAACTGCTTCTGGAAGCAGCTTCTGAGTCTACTACCCTCCTTATCACACCAGGGTACTGAGCAGCTGAAGGTGTGTTCAGCTTGCTGCTTTGTGCAGTGCTTCTGGTTTTCCCTTTTTCCATCGTTTTTTTTCCTTTATGGATTTCTAAAGTGTTTCCTCTATTTAACGCTTTGGAATAAAATCTAATTTTTCTTTTTTCTGACTCTCTTCCTTAGACAGAGGCAGCCTCTAGTCTACCATCTTACATTTAGAAGTCTTTCATGGTTTCCTTGTTTCTCACAAATACATAATGTTCCAGAATCTTCTGTCTTTTCTTTAAAATTTTTCTTTACATGTATGGGGTGTTTTGACTATATCTAAGTGCACTATATGTGTGTCTGGAGCCTGAGGAGGACAAAAGAGAGTGTTGAATCCTCTGGCACTAGAGTTATAAAGTTATAAATGGCTGTGGGTACTAGGAATCAAACCTAGGTCCTCTGAAAGAGTAGTCAGTGTTTTTTTTATTTCTTTCCTGCTTTTTCATGACAAAATTTCTCTGTGTAAGAGCCCTGGCTGTCTGCCCTGGAAATCACTATGTAAACCAGGCTGACCTTGAACTCACAGAGGTCTGCCTGCCTCTTCCTCCTGAGCGCTGGTATTAAAGGCATGCACCAACACGCTGGGTGGGCAGGCAGAGCTCTTAATTGCTGAACTGTCTCTTTCACTTCATTCTTTCTTTTTTCTTTTGCAAAGCCTTATTATATTACCCAGTATGGTTGTTTGAATGAGAAACGTGCCCCATAGTCTTGTGCATTTGAATGTGTGTTCTTCAGTTGGTGGCCCTTTTTGGGGAGGCTGAGGAAGTATAGATTTGTTGGAGAAAGTGTGTCAGTAGGGGTAGTTTTGGGGAACGTCTAGTTCATTTCTCTTCTTACTCTTGCTCTCATGCCTTTAACCTTCTGGAACCATAATCCCAAATAAATCCACCTTCTATATATTGCCTTGATCATGGTATTTTTCACAGCAACAGAAATGTCACTAATACACCTAAGCTGGACATATAGTCCTTTTGCATCAGCCTTACAAGTATTAGAATTACACGTGGGTGCCATCATACTTGGTTCCCAGAGCACACACACACATATTTTCAAGGGTCTTTTGAGTCAAAGTTCATATATATTACTATATATAATAAATTCTATATATATATTTTTTTTACTTCTTCACTGTTTGCTGGCTTACAATTCCTATACCCCTTGGAATCCATATAGTAGTAGTACCTGTTGTACATTCATGAGATGAATAGTGGCTAGACAGCTTCAGAATGGGCTCAGGGCAGTAAAAAACTTAGGCAAACTTAGAGACTTTTAGCCCTTTCACAAAATGTTGAAACAGGAGACAGACTAAAGGTTAAGTTGATCAACACTGACAAATGTTTAATGAACTATACTTATTACTAACTACCATGAAAACTGAAAGGGAATGAAATCTAGGGATTCCAGGTAGTGGGATATGTTGAATTTCCTAGACAGTGGCATGCCTGGAGAGAGAAGGGAAGCTTCTCATCCCGTCCTACACATTTGGTCTTAGATATCTACTCCCTTTGACTGATCTGCGTATCTCGCATTGTCATAGCCTCCATAATAAATATGTAAATGTAAGTCGTTACCATGGAGTCTGATTGTAGCATACTAATGAGATCCAAGGTAGGTTTCATGGTATGAGACTTTCTTTTCTATCAAAGGTAGCTAGCCCAACAGAGGCCAATATTCCATAAAAATCCCCAACTTTAATCTCCCCAACTTGGTAAAACTTTTGTTTATACAAAGACCATGCTGCATTCCCAAAACTTAATGGCCGAGAATCCTTTCCTTCATTTTCTTTGGCCCATTTTTTTAAAACCTGACAGTTGAGATAGATCCCCACGAAATGGAGAAAGACATTTCCGTTACCCGCCTTAGAATGAAAACCAAGTGAACGTCCTGTGCTGGTGGTTTGCTGGTCTAGTTTGGGTGCTGGTGTGCCCTCTTTGCAAAAACAAACCACCTTGACAAGCTGCTTTCACTGTGTTCCTGGGTTCCTCTGTACAACACGGAGATTACTGTTTCTAACTATGAGAATTTAGATTTATAACTAGCTGGTTGGTCAGAGAATATACTTGGTATCTCAAGTGGGTGTTGGTTTCTTCAGGGGCCAAGTCCTTGACCTCTGAGATTTGATGCTAGCCATCTCCATGTGGATAGTGTCCAAATATAACTGAATTAAGAGCTGTCTGACTATATTTAAAGAGTACTGAGAATTGATCTCTTTCTTGGTATGTGGTGAAAACCTCCCACACATCAGGGGTCACGAAAGTAATCTGTGTTCATTACAGAGTGGGAACACGGGACACATACTTTGGTTTCTCCTATGCATACAGTTCTTAAAACAATTTCTCAGAAATGCTAGCTACTTCCCAGGCAGGAGTTTAATTACACGTTATAACAAAGTTAATCTCAGAATCAATTTGTTTTTAAATCTGAGGAAATTGAAGCTGAAAGGATGGTTTAGTGATGAAAAGCACTTCCTGCTCTTCCAGAAAACCCAAATTCTGTTCCAAGCACACACATCAAGGGTCTGACAACCACCAGTAGCCCAGTTCCAGGGAATCTGATATCCTGTTCTGTCTTCACCAGACACACACACACACACGAGACACATAGACATAAATAAAAATAATCAATACATTTTATTTTTCATACATAGTAAAATGGTTCATAAATTAACAAAAGAATAATTTGTAGTAAAGGCCAGGCATGGTGGCCCACACCTTTAATCCTAGCATATAAGAGGCAGAGGCAGAAGGATCTCTGTGAATTCAAGGCTAGCCTGGTCTACGGTGAGCACACCAGTAAACCACAGTACTCACGAGAAGATAGAAGAGATATATCTGAGGATGTAGCTCAGAGGAAGGGTGCTTGCCTACCATATGTGCAGCCTGAGTTCAAACCCCAGTGCTGGAGAAAAATAAAATTTTGAGACTAAGAATGAAAGGAGGGACGCGGGATCATGCTGGCTAACGTACTAGAGCTTAAATATCAAACATACACTCTGTCGAATGTCAGTTCTTTTGCATCTCGCTTTCCTCTTTATTGGCTTTATTGCTTTGAGTAGACTTGACTTTGCAGAGCATGTTTTGTTTCACACAAGACGTCAGTATGAATGTAGTCCCCTAAATTCCGCATCCTTCTGCCTCGGGTTTCCAAGTAGTGGGATTACACCCTTTAGCCACTAAGCCAGGCTTGCAAAGCCAAGTCCCAGGGAGCACAGCTATCATTCAGGTCCTTGGTTTTATTGATAAAATAATTTTAAACCTGTCATGGTAGTGCACACCTTTGATCCCAGCACTCAGGAGGCAGAGGCAGACTCTGAGTTTGAGGCTAGTCTGGTCTACGGAATGAGTTCCAAGACAGCCAGAACTCCACCTTGTCTCAGGGGGCGAAAAAGCTGTTGGGCGGTGGTGGTACTTGCCTTTAATCTCAGCAATAAGGAGGAGAGACAGGAAGATAGACAGGAAGATCTCTGTGAGTTCAAGACCAGCCTGGTCTACAGAGTGAGTTCTAGGACAGGACCCTGTTTTCGAAAAATAAAACAAAACAAACAAACAAAAAGCTCTCTGCTTTTTTAAAAAAAAATATTTATTAGTTTTATTTATTTATTTGGTTTTTCAAGACAGAGTTTCTCTGTAGCTTTGGAGCCTGTCCTGGAACTA
>LOEQ01009439.1:10358-20842 GCA_001685075.1 Bramus lutescens
AAATGAATACAATTTGTGTGTTGTTGTTTTGGGGTATAAGCTAGCCATGCGGGAACTGGGTGGGATGAAGAGCAGGCCTGCTCGCCTCATCACTACAATGTACCAACCCATTATTCTATTATATGTTAGCCACATGGCTCGGTACCTTTTTCAGGGAGTAGGTCACATCTTGCTTCTTCTATGATCCGGGCAGGACTCTGGAAAGAGCTTCCTTCTTCCCAGAATACTCCTGTTCTCTTTTCCCCACTTCTACTTCCTGTCTGGTTTTCCCACCTATACTTCCTGCCTGGCTACCGGCCAATCAGCATTTATTTAAAACGTAATTGACAGAATACAGAATTGTCCCACACCAGCAAGGTAAAGGAAGGAATACAGAGAGGGACAATTAACATAAAGGACTTTTGAAAAGCCACATGGAAATCTTCTAAGAAGCTTCCAAAATTTATACATATGTGAAAGCAATTTAAATTGAGTCACCATATAATAGGGGAGAGAATGCCCCAAACAGACACCATAGTCTACCAATTGGATGCATCTTGTTGAGTCTTTGGACAAAAGGTTTTCATCCACACCACCCCAAACCTCATAGGCTATCATATCACCACAGCTACTGGTTATTTTCCAATGGGGCAAGATGTCACTTACTTATGCTATCAAACATGGAACAAATCAAGCTGATGCCCAACTAGAAGCTTTAGTCCTACTGACTCATGATGCTGGAGGTGCTATTTTGCTACCAGAGGGAAAAAGTAATTATGGATCTCACCCAGACACCAATCCTATGAGTTACAATAGTGACATGCCTTCAAGATATGCTAGTGCAAAAGGAGCACAAATTTTATAGGAGCAATCAAGCTTTTTGATTGAATCTAAGACAGAACAAGATGTAACCCACACCTGACACTGTTAAAGTGTCTGAGACTAGAAAGATCATAGGCCTAGAGGAAAGATTACTACTATTTTTCTGTTAAATGAACATGTAATAAAATGACTCCTAAGGAAATATTGCTATACCCACAGATCCTTCCATCACATGACTCTCATCAGAGAAACTTCTTCTTGCTGTAGATGGCAATTAACACAGAGACACAGAACTTATCAATGAGTAGAGAATGAAAGACATTGGAGTACGCAACCCTCCACTCAAGGCTTAGGGATCAGTGCGGAAGAGGAGACAGAAAGATAAGGGTCAGAGCTGGTGAATAATTTCAAGGAAACAGTATCTTACACACACAACAGGGCTGTTGCACCCATGAAGTCACAGGAGCTTTAACAGCATGCACAGACCTGCACAGTTTCAAACTGAACAAAATCTCAGCACTGAGAAAGGGAAACAAGCCCAAATTCCACCCTTAAACAAAAATCTTTTTGCAACTGATACCTGCTGGGAGAAAGAAAATTAGTTTTCTCCAGTGAAGTGATACTGGACAAAACAACCATAGCCCAGTGCAGGCTTTAAGCTCAGATGTAGTTGGCCAACACAGAATGACTCAAGTTTTTTCTGTGATTCTTTGTTCATTTTTGACTTGTTTGAATTTTTTAACTTTTGGGTTTGTTTGTTTGTTTAGATTTTTAAGTGAGGGAGGAAAAAGGGAGAGAGAGAATGAAGTTGGGTGGGTAGAGAAGTTGGAAGGATCTAGTTGGGCATGAGTTGGGAGAAGGGAAAGATTAAAGAATATGAACAAACATATTATATGAACATATTTTTGAAAGCCAAAAAGCATGGAAAAGTAATTCAAAAGTGTTCAAAAGGGTAGAAGAGATGACTCAGTGGTTAAGAATATTTCTTCTTTTTCCTCAGGTTTCAATTTCAATTCCAGCCATATTGAGCTGTTTACAATCACCTTACCATCAGCTCCAGGAGGACATGACATTTTTGGCTTCTGAGAGCACCTCTATTTGCATACACATACACAGAATTAAGAATAATAAAAATTAAGTTACTAAAAGGTATGTTCTTTAGTTTCAGAGAAAGGGGGGAGTTGTACAGCAGTCTTAGGTCTCAGAAGACTCTTCACATCAGACAAGTCCATGGGCTTTAGAAGGAAAAACAAAGTTAAAAAGAAAAGTAAAAAGTAGCAGAAGAAATATAGGACAAGAACACAGCAAGGCTCACCTTGCTTGCTAAATTTGCCTTGGACATTACATAAAGGAGAGATCTTGGTGAAGATCTAATGTATGAATTGTTGGGCTTGAGAGCTGGCTTCAGTTTTGAAGCGCTCATTGTTGCTTCTCCCAGCTGCCACAATCCCATCTTCACCCAGGAATTTCTTTGCCTCTTCAGGCCTGTCCTTGCTTCTGGGTCTTCCTTTCAGAGATGGGGTTCCAGATGTAGTCTGGTGTGTGGGTGGTGCTTAGCAGATGCAGCTAGGAGGTCCTTCGGGAGACCCATTGTGACTGCTGCCTCTTTCCCCAGTTTGATGCTTCCCATTATCTAGTGTGATGCTTAGAGACTGCACATTGGGGATTTCCCTGTGGACTCTGGGAACCCCCTCCCCTAGGCTGGTAACTTACTGAGGACTACATGGCTTTGATTCAAAGTTTCTGCCTCAGAATCTTGCAGGATCCTGCTGGCCAGATCTTAGCATGTAGTCCCGTGACTCTTGCTCTGAGAATTCCAGCAGTGATGCCCACAGAGGATTTAGGCTACCGGATTGATCATGTGTTGGGGTATTTTACGAAATGTTAACTTAGAGCTGAATGCCTAGTGCTGAGAGGAGAGGGCTTTGTCCATAGTGGGTCCTTCTGCCTGTGCTGCTGCCATAGATGTGGCCTTTGCCTCTGCTATTACAAATGTCTGTTAATGAACACACAGTACAGATGTTCCAAGCTTCTCTGGCTCCATGCCAGCTTATGGCACTCCCTTTGGCTGGAAGTGAGGGCGCTCTAAGCCAAGCCAATCCTTTTAGGATGGGCTCTGGACTTTCCTGTTTTATAAAGCTCCCTATGCTGCTTTGCTACTTAAGTTAGAAACACTAAGGCATCACCCACCTCTTCCCCTGGCTGTTACTTGGCTTCAGGTTTATTCACTGGAGACAATGTGCTGTCTTCCGTCTTCTAACATCCATCTGTACTAAACACAGTTAGTGTTGTGTATTATATATAGTGTTGTGTGTTATAGTGTTGTGTGTCGCCAAGGGTGACACAAGGAGGAAGCTTGGATCTTGGTGACTGAGGTCAGGTAGGAATTTAAAAGATGCCTTGAGCATCATCTATAAAGTTCCTTGTCACCCCACTGAGGATTCATAGCTCTGCTGATGGCTCTGGAGAGCTGCTGGGTGAGCATCCAAAGAGGACAAGACCACAGCTGCCGTGAAAGTGAAGAATGTGTCGAGAGAATATAGGGCAGGAGTAATTTACTCTAATTTCTGTGGCAGTCGGTTTGGGCTCTGAGGATAGAGGGAAAGATCGGTGTGGCAGAAGCAGGGGCTATCGGCCACCGTGCTGATTTAGCACTTGCAGGATATCGGGAGCCAGAAGGGCAGACTCCCACTGAACACCACACTAAGCAAATGTTCCGTCTCAGCTAGACTGATGTTACCAAAACACGCTAGAATTACTTCATTTCTTTACTATTTAATTTATATTTGCTTAATCCTTGCTCTAAATATTCCTTCTTCATTGGTAAGCTCCAAGGAAGCAGAAACCATTTGTTCCATTCACTGTGGACAGCCCTGAGTAAAGGTTGCTGTAGGACTGCAAATTTATTACAACCCAAGCTTGAACACTCCCTTGAATACATGCAATGTGGTGATTTCTGAAATACTGTGGCTGGGTGGATAACTGTCTGTGGGGGGAAGCTCATTTTTAAGGTTCCATGTAGGTGACTAATATTCACTATACCGGTGCAGATTTTTAAAGCAAAATACTTCGGTTTTTATTTTGTTATTCAAAATATAAAATGCAATTAGATGCTTTTGTGGCCAAAATTCTGACAAACTGTGAATTAGTTTCAAACTCCAGTGGACCTAGAGCTGTGTTGCCACAAACAGCATTTGGAACCGATAAGCTATATTTTTAGGGTTGAATGCAGCCAAATAGTTTGCTCTCAGTTTTCACAAGGGGGAAAACATCCCTTCTGGGATGAAGTGCTGTGTACTGAGGTATATTTATACTTGAATCTTGCCAACTGACTGCCAAACAGAGGAGAACAAAAGCTTCCAGTGGTTCTCCCTGGCGGCTCGGCTGGTGCCAGCCTGTAGTAAATACCAGGTTCTTAAACTGTATTGACGAAGTTGCAGGCTGAAGTAGTGTTAGGCAAGAACATGAAACCCCAAAATATTACCGTTCTGTGGGCCATTGAAAGGGGAAGAACTGAGCAGCTTTAGATGGAGTGATGCAATCAACATTTCTACACAGAATTCTGGGCCTGAGGGCTGACACTGGCTGTGGGGAGTGGAGCCAAACAAGTCACAATTTGATTGTAGGGTTGTTAAGTGGATGGAAGCTGGCCTGTGTCTTCAGTCCTGTGCCATAGACATCCTGTCTCCTTCAAGACCACTTTAAGCAGCAGGCACTGTTAGTTCACGAGAGGTCTGTCTCTCTGAGAGCCAAGTCACCTGCTCTGGTGCCACATAACCGGAAGCAAGGCTCCTGGCATTCTTATTGCCTAACAGCACAGCTCACACATACCCCATGACTCTCTGGTGCCCAAGCTAACTGATGGTTTCATAAGCTTCTCAGTTTTATTAGGTTTTGACCTGGCATAAAGCTAATTGTACTGATAGGATTAGAAAGCTAGGTATATATACGTATTTTAAAAAGCTCAATACTTCGTTCTGTATGTACAGGCCGCAGTAGAGTTGCTGTAGCTTAGACATGGAGCAGGTCTCTTTGGTCTCCCCAGTATGTCTGCCCCAGGCTATGAGGTTCTCTTGTTCCCAGGACTTAACATGGACACCTCCATGTGGGGACAGGTCCAGGAATGGAGAAAGACTCCTTTCTCCTCGTGTTCCGGCATTGTTTTAAATTCCAAGGAATAAAAGTGAACAGCACCAAAGAGTAAACAGCCACAGTTGTATCCGGATGGTGCCTGTGAACGGACATGGGAGCAGACGCGTGTTCCTGATGTCTGCGATGTGCTGGCTCCCCTTCCTCACACTTGCTCTCTTTATAAGTTTTCCAGATGGTACCCTTCACCTACAGTCACATGTGATTAGAACTCACCTAATGACTCAATGTTTGACTATTATACATCCTTTTGGTTAGGTTTACACTTAAATTTCTCAAAAGCACTGTCATAGTTACTTTTTTTATTTCAGTGACAAAATGCCATGACCAAGGTAACTCATAAAAGAAAATGTTTAATTTGGGTGGAGCTTATGGTTGCAGAGGGTGAGAGTCTATGACTATCATGGTGGGAAGCGTGGCAGCAGGCAGACAGGCACTTTACTAGTGCAGTAACTGAGGGCTTCCATCTTGATCCACAAGCACAAGGCAGAGAGAAAACTAGGAAAACTTAAAACCTGCCCTCAGTGATGCACATCCCTCCAAGATACACGTCCTAATTCTAATTTTCAAGGTACACACGGATAGCTCCACAGACTAGTGTCCAAAAATTTAAATATATGTACCAAATTGGCTGTTCCCATTCAAACCATCAAAGCATGTATGTAAAGGACATGGAAGAGAGGACTTTTGTGATTTCAGTGTATTTTCCATGACTTCAAGAAATTCCTTTTTTTCTGTTTAGGGCTCAGCTGCCTCTTGACTCACATTAATCTTGTCTGGAATGCTGGAATATGTATAACTCAGTCTCCTGAGACTCCTCCCAGCCATCTCATACCTTCATGTCTAACACCAGGGAGTAGTGTCCCTCTGGTGGCATCTCAGAAGACATAGTTCATTCTCTACAAAATTCTCACCACCTGCAGAAAGGTGTTTCAGGCCATCCTTTTACTCTTTGTATTTTATAATCAGGGCTGTCCCATATGCCTTAACTACTGTTCAGCCTGACATCCATAACTGATTACAGGAGAAGTCTAACTCCAGGCATGCCTAGTCAAGGGATTCAGCTCTGAACTCCAATACCAGTTGACCAGAGCCTTCCTTCAGAAGTCATTAGAGGCAAAGATATGAACTCTCTGGATGATCAGAAGTGGCTTATCTTATGAGAATTCTGATACTGGCTGGGTTGGGTGATGCCAAGTCTCTATGACCAGGCGGTATCTGTGAGGAAAAATGTGTTCATTTGCATCTATGTATCTGTGAGGATAAATGTGTTCATATGTATCTATGTATGTATGCATGTATGTATGTATGTATGTATATGATGCCTCAGGCCACCTTTGAACTCACTACATAGATAGCCCAGGATGGCCTTGAACTCATAATCCCTTACCTCAGCTTCCCAATTGCTGAGATTCTGGCCCAAAGCCACTACATCTAATATGTGCTTTTCATATTTAAGCTGTATGTATAAGCTTTGTTGCATATTTACTACAAAGAACATTCCAAATTTCCTTATTTCTTTTTCCTTTCTCTCCTCCTGAAAATAAAATCCAAGTAAAACATGTCCAAAGTTGAAAATTTCTTCCTAACATGACCCTTGATGGGTCATGTTTACTCAGGAGGTTAATAAAATATGCAAGTACTTGTCATGTAATAGATTTGAGGCCAAATGGCATAATACTGTGGAAGTTTGAAACAGAAAACAGCAATAAAGAAAATAGCTAAGCTTCAGGATTATAAAACAAACATAAAAGAATAGGTTTCTTAATAACATGGCAAAAAAAAGTATCTAAAAATATTGGTCCCACTGGATTCCCCCACCATTCCATCTCTTTGCACCAGGTTCCCTGCAATGACTTTTGTATAAATGGGCATCTCTATGTGTAAAAGTAAATAGGTATAGCTTCACCCCCAGAATCACCTTCTGACCTCAACTATAGCAAAATTCATCACACTATAGATTTTTGGGTTAGTTTATTGATTTTTATACTATGTGTTTTGATGTTAAGAACTATAATATCCTCTTGGTGGATTTCCTTTTGATGAGTACATACTATCCTTCCCTCTCTTATAATGAAGTTTACTTTGTAAGATTTTTAAAATGGCTAACCTGGATTGCTTGGGATATATTTTTCATCTCTTCACTCTGAAGCAATGTCTATCCTGAACGTTGTAACATGGTTCTTCAGTGCACCTTAAGAATGGATCCTATTTTCAAATCCATTCTGTTAGTCTGCATCTTTTTATTGATGAATTGAGAACACTGATATTGAATATTGATGAGCAGCCCTTGTTGATCCTACTATTTGTTGGCATGGCTTGGGTTTCCCAACCGCCTTATGATTTTCTGGTCTGGTATTATTTAGTCCTCGTGTCTTCTCAGGTGTAGCTAAGTTTTCCTTTTAGTGCCTTCTAGGGCTAAATTTGTAGATAGATACTGTTTCCGTTTGATATTATCATGGAATATCATGCTCCATCACTCATGATTTAAAATCTTGCTGGGTACAGTAATCTGGGCTGGTATCTGTGGTCTCCCAAGAATGTGTAGAATATTTGGCCTGGCCCTTCTGGCTTTATATACTCTTTAATAAAAATCAGGAAGCTAGGCTTTATTCTAATAGGCCTGCTTTTTTATGTTATTTGGTCCTTCTCCTTTGGAGACATTAATATTCCTTTCTTCTGTACATTTAGTGTTTTGATTACTATATATCATAGGGAATTTCTTTCCAAGTCCATTCTATTTCATGTTCTGTATGCTTCTTGTAACTTAATAGGCACCTTCTTCTTTATGTTGAAAACTTTTCTCTGAAAATATTTTCTGTGCCTTTTTACCTGGGTTTCTTATCCTTCCTCTATTCCTACAATTCATAGATTTGTTTTTTTTTTCAAAGTTTCACCGATTTTCCTGGATGATTTGTGCCTGGATACCTTTAGCTTTAACATTCTCTTTGACCTAGATATTCGTTTCTTCTATCTTGTCTTCATGCCTGTGATTCTTTCTCCCATCTCTCGTACTCTGTTGTTGAGGCTTCCCTTTGAGGTTGCTGGTTGAGTTCCTAAATTTTTCGTTTCCAATTTGCCCTCAGTTTGTGTTTTATTGCTTCTATTCTACTTTTATAACTTGAACTGTCGTCTTCATTTTGTTCCAGGTTTTGTTTGTGTTTCCATAGAGTTCATTAATGGATTTATTCATTTTTGTATAAGGACCTCTAACATATTCATAAAGGCCATTTTGCAGTCCTTATCTTGTTCTTCAGTGAACATTGCATTTTTCAGAGTTTACTATAACAGGGTTGCTGGGGTTTAGTGGAGACATATTGTCTGGCTGTTGTCCTGGCTGCTATTGATTGTGTTTTTACACTGGTATCTGGGCATCTAGGTTTGGGATGATTGTAATTCGATGTCTTGACATCTGGTCATGTCTTTGTTGGATAGGTATTCCGTTCATTGGTTTCTGTTGCTCTCTCTGGTTCTCAGGAGATTGCAGTAGGTATTGATTGCCTGATAGGGAGTGTTTCTGAAATTCTTCCCAGTATGTCAACTGGGTGTTCTGAGTAGAATGTATTTCTAGGTATTCAAGCTGACACTTAGAAATAGGGATGGGCTAATGGGGGGCAGTGGTGCTGAAAACAGTGTGAACTGTGGAGGCCTGGCTCAAAAGGTTACAAACAGGTACAATATGAGCAACTGGGTTATAGACCATTTTGTGATATTTTGGCAATATAATCTGGCTCCCTTTCACCCTTGTTGTAAGAATAAATTGAAGAGTTTTGGCCTAATGTCATTGGCAGAGGAACTCTCAAGACAATCTAGTATTGACTCTGTCATGTGGTTATTAGTGATGATCCTTATGCAAATCTACAATGAGCAAGGTTAGGGAGCGAAAAATAAAATGTACATGTGAGGAGAAAAAGAGCATCAAGAAATTTAATGTTGAAGCTTTCATTTGTGCTAAAGGAGATGAGGGAAGAAATGGAATAAAGGAAGTGGTGCCCTCAGGATGCAACCCCACTTAACTAATCCTGTAACTTGTGGAAAGGAAATGCCTATGGAATTAAAGGAAAGCTTAGCCGGACAGTAATGGCTAGTTCCAGGACAGGCTCCAAAAGCTAAAGAGAAACCCTGTCTCAAAAAAAAAAAAAAGAATTAATTGATGGAGAGGACCAGACTCCATCCCAAGCAGGCAGAAAGAGCTATTATTAACTAGTTCTTACAAATTAACCCATTTCTATTAGTTTATACTTTACACCCAGTCTCATGGCTTGTTACCTCAAAACTTGCTCCCCCAGTAGCTGCTGGCATTTCCCAGATTCTGCCCCTTTTCCCCCCCATATCTTTTCTTGAATTTCCTGCCTGGCTCTATTCTGCCTGGTTATTGGTCAAATCAGCTTCTTTATTAATCAATGGTAATAAAACTTCTCACAGCATACAGAAGGGCATCCTGCATTATCTCGCTTTTTCTGTCTAATTAAAAAGGAAAGTTTTCAATTTATCATTGCAAAATTACATATAACAAAATATGTATTAAGCAAGAATTATAGCTATAATATTTAATATATGTGTGCTTGGCAAAATTAAATACTCTATCATCTATTCTCTCTTTATAAGTCTAAATTTTTATATCTAATATATATTTTATCATAACTAATGAAAACTATAATTATAAATATCTAGTTTTCAATTCCATCAAAGACCCCCAGAAGGATACAATATTAGCTCAGTAAACAGGAAGTACATTGAAAGGAACTTTGGAAGCTCTAGAAATGACAGAGACATATGGCTGCCTAGACAGTCATCCAAAATTCTGCTGTAACGTTGGGGCATCTATCTTCAGTCTATTGGCCTAAAGTGTCTGGAAGATTTCTCAGTAAAGCAGGAAATGTGACACTGTCCCACCTATATTGGTAGTTTGTCAGTCATTTTTTTGTGTGTGTGTCCTACAGAATGCCTGACAGATTCTTCCATGAGGCAGTAACCAGAAGGACTGTCCCATCTTTCTTTGGCAAGTTTAACAGTCATTTTCCTGTGGGTCCTGTATATCCAGTTTATACAGCATACAGTCTAACAGTCCAGGCAAAAGCATTTTCTTGCCCAGATGACTAGCCTTGCCACATTGAAAGCAAACTCCATAAGGAATTTCTTTGATCCCCATAATCCTCTTGAAGTAATTAGTGCTACCAGGAGCAGATAACTCTCACTGTCAAGAAGAATCTAAGTTCTTGAAACATTTTAAATTTCATATTCTGTAGGTCTTTGAAGTGTTTGAAGATTACTTATCCATCTGAAATATATCTCTACATATCTAGAAAGCCTAACTAATATAACTATAAGTTTGACTATTGTAGAATACTATTAAGTTGTATTTTTAACTATGCATTACATTTTAATGTAATTGCATAAACATGACACCTTAAACAAGAGCATAAATATACATAAAGTATAAGAAAATTGATCTTTTGCATGCAAAATTCAAGATGTCATTTTTTTTACTGCTGAGTAGTACTCTAATGCATATATATCCCACACCTTCTTTA
>LOEQ01009439.1:22069-40311 GCA_001685075.1 Bramus lutescens
AAAAAAATAAAATACCTATTCTATAAAAAAAGAAAATTGATCTTAAATTTGTATCAATAAACCAAAATTCATACTAATATAAAGTATTTTGAGATTAACCATTGTTTTATGGATTAGAGTAGATTCAATAATCTTTTTATCATTTCTATATCATGCTTCCCTTTTTTTAGAAAAAGATTGACTATGACCATTAATCATATATGACCAGCTCCCTTTAAATGAAAACAAACATTTATAAACAATATTTTGGGAATTCGGACATAATTTTTATACTAATTCCTACTGACTAGGGGGGCTGGTAATATTGTGGGGATCCTGAGAAAGTTTATAATTATGATTGAACCTTGAGCATAGTAGTCTGTGAGGCTGCGTCATCCTGGTCAGTTGCCTTGAAGCTGTTTTGGATGTTGGATCACATGGGTTATCTCTTCCATTAGTGATCTCTCAGGAAGTCTTAACTTGATCAAACCACATTAGCCTGAAAGGAGTCCACAGCTTTCATCTTCTGTGGAAACAAAAGAAGACCCTCTTTTCCAAAGCAACATATCCTTCAACCCATATTTTGAAGTCAGGACCTTTATGTTGGTTTATCCTAATAGGTTCCACAATCAAATGTCCCTCTGCAGTTAGTTCATTAACAATCAAAGAAAACACAATCATATACATAATTCAGACTCTGTGTATTTTCCATGTTTACTTTGATTATTATCATTTTATTACTTTATTTCCTTTTTAAGAACCTCAGTTTATTATCTGTAATTTTTTTAATCTATGACCCTATTTATCCTTTATCCTCTCTCTCCCACCTATGCATATTTACCAAACACATTGTGACCCATTTAGAGGCCTTTTTGTCTGAATCTGTCTTTAACCTGTATCTGTAATCATTTTCTAACAAGGAGAGTTTTTAAAATGTTAAGTGGGCATGGCTAGAACCAAAGCTGAGGCTTTGGCTATTGGTTCCACCCCATTCAGCTTTCTAATATGGTGGAGGTGCATTCACCACCAGCTCTCAGAGCCATGTTCACCACCCCAACTCTAGGAATGCAGTGGATCCATGCTGCCATCAAGCAGCTTATAGCACACCACCCACAAATCCCATTCAAGTGATCCATAGCAGAACCTCTTGAAAGAGTCATCGATGCTGCCATTATGAACCAAGAAGCTGTCTCTTAAAGGAAGCATGCATCTATTCACCACCAGCAAATGGAGCCTATCTGAAAAGAAAAAATGTGGCTGCCAAGAAATTGCTCTTGACTTCCATTTTATGGGTCTATAAGTCCTCTTTTTAAGCTTTTTTAAGTCTTCTGTAGGTCCATGTCGGACAGTGGGTGCCATTTGTAACTGAAGGTTTCTGGTCCCACAGCCACTTTAAAATAACCACTCAGAGACTTGATATTATTTACAAACTGTTTATCTATTAGCTCAGGCTTATTTTAACTAGTCCTTACAACTTCAGTCAACCCATTTCTATTAGTTTATATTTTATCACAAGGCTCAGGTCTTGTTACCTCATATCTTGCTTCCCCGGTGGCTGCTGACATCTCCCTGACTCTGCCTTCTTTCTCCCTGTATCTTTGCTTGGATTTTCCACCTGGCCATTGGCCAAATCAGCTTCTTTATTAATCAATGGTAATAAAACATATTCACAGCATACAGAAGGACATCCCACATCACTCCATGATAAGGAACCCATATCTAATACTGTTAATGAGGCCAAGAATCTGAGACTAGGTAGGTCATGGGCCCTATGGGAAATAATCTACTACTACCCTCTTGCTAAATGAACACAGCAATAAAATGACTGGTAATGACATATTGCTATACCCATAGGTCAATGCTCAAACTTCATCAGAGAGGTTAATTTTTACAGTAGATGACAATGAAAACAGAGATCTGAAAATGGACAATATGTAGAGAGTGAGAGAATTTGGTGTACCCAGTTATAAATCGAATGCCTCTATCACATCCCTTCCCCCAAAGCTCTGGGATCTATATGAAACAGGAAGAAAGATTGTAAGAGCTAGAAGTGGTGGATGACTCTAAGGAAACAGAATTTTTCCAGATAAAACATGACCGATGCACATATAAATTCACAGTGACTGTGACACCATGCATAGCTAGACAGTGTCTCAGCCAAGAAATGGACACAAAAACCCATACATTGCAATTGATATTTGCTGGGATAAGGGAACATGCTCAGGAGTACTTGGCCAACAGAAAATAGACTCCAATTTTTTCGTGCATTTTTTGTTTGTTTTTTTTTTCTTCCTTCCTTTTTCTTTTCTTTTTTTAATTTGAGAAAGAGAGGAAGAGCATGAAACTGGGGGGTAAGAAGGAAGAATATTTGAGAAAAATTGGGGGAGTAGTAAAAGTATGGACAAAATATATTGCATAAAAATTTTTAAATAAATAAACAAAAATTAAGAAAGAATAATTACCATGAGTCTGACAATGTCAAACATAGAAGAATACTATCTACAAAGTCTCTCACTTTCAAATAAATATTATTTTAATGTTGCAAAACTATTGTGAAAAGATAACTAAAGTGATTCATTTTATTCTTTTGCAAAAATTTATCCAAAAGATCTGAATGACAGTCAGTCAAGTAAGGAAAGGGATGGGAAAATTACATTTTCCTGAGTTCTGTCACTGTGCTCTAGTGTGACCCACTCCAAAGTAAGGAACTGTAAAAGGCGATGATAATCCATGTATTTGCTAGTACTGCCTGCTACCTGCTAGGCATTGCTCCAAATATGGCCTTCCTTCCCACAGCCCCATCTCACAAACAACAAAACTGAAGCTAAATGCTCATGTTTATACCCTCTGGTCATGCAAAGCATTGCTTAGAAAGACAACTTACCATGATTTTTCTGAAAACTAAAATCCATTTTACAATTGCTACATCCCAATACTTCTATATATGAAAACCCTGAGGTTAAACGTAAGATTGAGCTTCAGCTGCCTTTCCTAATGCCATTCACATCAGTCCGATTCCATTACTTCTGCTCCTTCCACCATGCAACTGGCTAGTAGCCCTTTGACACTGTCAGATCCCATGATTCTCATATCCCCTGAGTAATTTTCACCAGCATTTAACAGTGCACTACAGTCCCTACCTGCTGTCTCTAAACACACAAGTGAGAGAGAAGATTTAAGATGTGACAGTCTCTAACTTTTGCATCCCTCTATTACCAGAGTTTCAAGGACCAAAGCCTGGGCCAAAGTCAAAGCTCTAACAAGCTAGACTCAATCACTGTCTTCAACAGGCCAATTGCAGAGGCAAGTAAGAGTGAAAAGCAGAATATTTATTCAATGTGGTCACATTGAGAAAAGGAAAAGAGAGGTCTTGTTACCCTCACGTCTATTTTCAGGGTCCTAACACGAGGTTCAAGTTCAATAGAGGACTAGAACCAATTAGTCCTAGTCAATGTCAATGTTACATCATTGTCTCAGCTCTCATCTTTTCTGCAATACAAGCTGTCACAACTGTATAAAATCTCTTCCTAGAAGAAAGTTCCCTTCCTCTGGCTAGCAGTGAGTTCTAGTGTGTTCTTTCTCTCATCTTAAGATTCTTAAGGAAATTCCAATTTCTTAGAGGCCATTTTTTCTTCGAGGCCTAATTGTCAAAGGGATGCAAATGTCTCCCTTATAACAACTGTACATTTGCCAAGATGGTTACACCTAAAAACGTAGTGCAAGGCCAACTTCCCTCAGTATTTCACAGAAAAAAAATACCCTTCCCTGGATGCAGAGAAAGAGCAGCCACAACTGACTGACAGCAAACTCCAGAAAAGGTGTGGTACATGGTCTGGAAGGAAAACCAGCAAATGAAGATGACTATCCTGAGATCTCAGATGAGCAAGGACAAGTGTTTGAGCCTGGTTCTTCATCCTTCAGACTGAGGCAGATTACCAAGCTGGCCCAGTACAAGGGAACAGAAGTCTCAGCCAGGACAGGGAGGGTCTTGGCAGCCCTCCCTGCTGGCTTCTCAGAATTGTGCTGTCTTCTTCCAAATGAGCTACAGGAGAACCAGAGAACCACAATTTTAAAACTGACTTCATCTGCAAGAATCAAATCTACTTTGGCAGTTCTCCAGAAAGGGAAAACAGACAACTAATCCCGTTCCTATACCCTCCCTATGACAAAATGAACAGTTGTGGCATAAGGCCTACCGGAGCCAGGTTCAATTAAAGAAGAGCATTTGAAGATTTGAAATATTGCACAATGTACAAATGTGGAGAAGCAATTTTAAGGCTAATTAAATATGTGAAGACTTTCTTTAAATATCCCTTTATCTTTATCTGGCCAAACTAGCACCTTAGGATCATAAAAGGTCATTGCTTCCTATAAAACATCAAGAAGTACTGGGTGCAAAGAGCTGTCTTCAGGGAACTTTGGGTAGCCAAAGCTGCTCCTATTTGAGGGAAGGTCCTTATCTATTTGCCTTATTTAAGTTCATCACCAAAGATGGTTAATTTATGTTGTTCCTCTTATGAGTCATTTCATCATTGGCTGAAAGCATAAATGTGTTGCAAGGAACCACTTGTTTGTCCCAGCCTCCCAGAACCAAAATAATCACACAGAAACTGTACTAATTAAGTCAGTGCTTGGCCCATGAGCTCTAGCTTCTTATTTGCTAACTCTTACATTAATTTAACCCATTTCTATTAATCTTTATATTGCCACATGGCAATGGCTTACGAGGTAAAATTCAGCACATCTACCTCCAGCCACAGATCTATGGTGTCTCTGACTCCTCCGTTCTTTCTCCCAGCATTCAGTTTCATCTTCTCTGCCTACCTAAGTTCTGCCCTATCAACAGGCCAAGGCAGTTTCTTTATTCATCAGCGGCAATCACAGCACACAGAGGGGACTCCCACATCATAAATTTTTAATTTGCATAACATTATCAAACATTCTCAGCTCCAACATTTAACAGTACTGTACAATAAGAAAGGTACTTCCTAAAGACAAAGAGTAAACTGTCAGGAAGTACTTGCGCAGGAGCAAAACTTTAAAAGTGACAGTACAAATGATCAAAACTGGAATATCATAAAGTGCTGAGTTTTGAATGTAGTTTGTGCCCCCGAAGTTTTGCATGCTAGAAGCTTGATACCCAGTGTGAGAGAGTTGAAGTAGTACAACCTTTAAAGGGGACCATTTGAGCGTGGTCATATAAGGCTGTGATCACAGCACTCAGATTGCCAAGGCTGGACGATGCATGTTTTATTCCCTCCTGGGTTACACTACGAAAACTATGCTTAAGAAAACAAAAAGCAGGAGACAGTGGATAATAATTAGTAATAGAAACTTCATTCTTAAGAATGAGGATGTCTCAAATACTGAATTGGGTCTTGGAAGAACGGGAACAACCTACGCTTTGGTTCCTTTTATGGCCACCTCCTTTCTTGCTTAGTTACCATTATATCTGTCTTTCAATGCCAGAACAAAACACTGGCAAGAATCAGCAGAAAGGAGGAAAGGTTAATTTTAGTGTAGAAATTTGAAAGCCTGGCCCATGTTCAGCTACCTAAGGAGTTCATGATTGTAGGAGAAAGAAGGTTAAATTGACTCCTGCAAGCATCCATGGACTCTTATAAATCACTAACAGCTGTGTCAATAACACATGCGTACTGGGCATCATGAAAACCATCAAACTTATGCAAGAAGAAAGTTCCAGAAGGATACAAGAAGGAAATCTTTGGAAATCGCTCTGCCAAAATATTACATTATATTT
Organism: Bramus lutescens; assembly: GCA_001685075.1. Classification (NCBI taxonomy): domain Eukaryota; kingdom Metazoa; phylum Chordata; class Mammalia; order Rodentia; family Cricetidae; genus Bramus; species Bramus lutescens. Next base: position 27,810 of record LOEQ01009439.1, read on the forward strand.
CATATATGTGTGTACATATATACATATAGAATGTATGTGCATATATATGTGTGAGTCCTGTTTATAGGTGTGTATTAATATGTGTGAATACATGGCATGTGTCCATATGGAAGTCAGAACACAATTGAGTGTAGATCTTTACCTTCTACATTATTTTTTTATTTAAAAAAAAGCTATCTTTTTTCTTTTTATATACCAATCACAGTTTCTACTCCCTCCCCTCCTCTAATTCCCTCCACCTCCCTCCCTACTCTGTATCTACTCCTCAGAGAGGGTAAGGCACATTGCTTTGAAGAAGAACCAAGGCTGAGCAAGGTACCCCTCCAAAAAAGAATGGGTTCCAAAAACAGTACAAGCAATAAAATCCTGGTCCCACTGCCAGTGGCCCCACAGTCTTCCCCAGTCATATGACTGTCACCTATATTCAGAGGGACTAGTTTGGTCCTCTGCTGGTTCATTCCTTGTCCAGACAGAGTTGGTGAGCTCAAATTAGCTCAGATAAGCTGTTTCAGTGGGTATCCCCATTCTTCTACATGATTTGATAGAAGGTCACTTTGTTGTCACTACTATATGTGCAGGCTAGCTGGTTTGTGAGCATCCAGAAATCTTTTATCTTATCTCTTCTCACTATAGGATCACTGAGATTGCAGATGGCCTGCTACTTCAACCACATTTACGTGGGTTCTTGGGATACAGGTTAGAAAGTCAAGTTGGATCTAGCAATGCACACCTGTAATTCCAGCTACTCAGAGATGGCGATCTCAGTATCAACCTGCACAATATATAGATAGTTTTCTGAGAAAAGAAAGGAAAGGAGAGAAGAAGGTGAGGTAAAGGGAAAGGGGGTAGGTAGATAGTAGAAAATAAAAATAAAGGTGGAAAGAAGGGAAGGAGAGAGAAGGGAAAACACAGAAAATAGATGTAGGGTCTGAGGACAGGGCTCAGTGGGTGGATCCTTCCTCTACTGTCTGCCCACGATTGTGCCTAAAGGTAGTAGTGGTTACCCAGGAGGCCATGGTAGTAGTATTATGTTGTGAGTCACTTCCTTCCAGACTTGTACTCCTTGGAACCCTGCATCACCAGTCTGTTTTCATATCCTACCAGCAGCTGTGGTGCTTCCATGATAGAACCCTGTCAAACTGTATGCAATCCCTCACCTCCTATCTTTCCCTTGATGCTCTACTGTCAGGATCTCCACTTGTCTCCATCTCTCCATGAAAATACCTTTACAGTCACTCGTAACCTAAATATCCCCAACCTAGTGATTATTAATTCTTTTCTTGGAATTTAATGCTTGCTTGCCTCTTTGGAGATTGTGTTATTTGTTGTTGTTGTTGTCGTCGTCGTCGTCATCGTCATTATTATTATTACCCTTGGATCTTTCTCTCAAGTGTGTGCTGTTATCCTCCTCCCAATCTCCAAATGGTTGGAAGTCACAAAGCTTGACTCTTGGGAGTCTCCCTTCTCTTTTTAGCCAAGCTCACCCAGTGTTGAAGCTAAAGATGACAACACTGGATTGTAGCTACAACGCTTCCTGTCCCCATCACCCCTGAACTCTATTTAATTCTGGACTGTTCTTGCATCTGGCTAGTGTCAATTATGACCCAGACAAGCAAAAAAAATTTGCCCTTGTGTCCCTCCCTCAAATCCACTCTCCCAGTCTCCACATCTTAAGAATGCCATGACCCAGTTGCACTGTCTTCCTATTCCTTCTCCTGACAGCACTATGTTAGTAAGCCCATAACCTATCTCAAGAATACTTTAAATTGAACTCATCCACAGCTAATTTTGTCATTGTAATCTGCCTCTTCCTACACAATACTACACCAAATCCCCCAACACCAACCTATGGGGGTCCTCACACCACTCTCACCCAGACAACAGTGGACAATATCACAGTTATCACCCAGTCCTGACGTCTTAAACTGTTACAATCTCTAAATGATTCCTATTGCAGTTACTATATATACTCTCCCCTATATGCAAGCTGTGACAAATATTTAGAATGGACAGCTTCAAAGAGAAAAACATATTTTGGAACCTTTCTTTCATAAAAATCTAGCTCGCATTTGACTGGGGAAAGAATATGACAGGAGCTGCCCAGGGACAAGATATACTCCCAAGGACAAGCTTCTAAGAACCTGACTCCAAGTAGGGCCAACTACTGCCTAAAAATGTCATCAAACTATGGATTCATTAGTAAGGTTAAAGCGTTCATGATCCAGACACATCCTCAATGCCCCACCTCTGAATACACTGCTCAGGGAGTAAGCCTTAGTCACATGAGCCTTTTGAGGGGCACTTTATATCCAAACCATAGCAACACTTCCAATCTACAAATGGGTACTGTGATTGACAATTACACATCTAGCCTAAGTAGATGACAGCCTATTAATGGTCAGGAAGAACACACTCCTGTACAGAAGGGAAACCTAAAGGATAGGTTTCTGAGATACAGAACCTGACAATGGTTTTTATAACACTGTTGTGATACTCTGAACATTTGTCCTGCTGGATATATGACCTCTAGGAGCCATTGTTGTAATTTTAAAAAGCATCATGTGAGAGAAACATAGCATGTGAGAGAATTCACATGGAGGAGTCTTTATTAAGGGAAAGGGAACATAAAAGGGGTGGAGACCGGCCTCTGGAGACAGGAGCAGTAGAAGAGAAGAGAGGGGCAGAGAGAAAGAGAGGGGGAGAGACAGAAGCAGGCAGAGAAGCAGAGAGAGGGGACAGATAGAGATAGACAAAGAGAGATAGGCAGCGGGCAGGGTTCTTTCAAAAGGGAACACAGCAAATGTGCATAGCAGGTGCTCTCAGTGGCTCTTAGCTGAGGATGTAGTCTGTCCGAAACCCAAGGGCAGGCCTAAATACTAAATACTAACAGCCATGACATTCATCTTGCTTATGATCTTATAATGAAGCAATCACCAAAGGCAGTAAAGAAAGGCAGAAGAATGGATGGCACTAGATTCTTGATTATGTGAATTATACAAGATTGCTTTAAATAGGTTATTAATTTTCTTATAGTTTAAATCAGAGCTGTGGTTTCTCTCACATGCAACCAAAAGGACCATGAGATTAAACCTCCATCCATTCCACTCAGTATTAGTCATTGTCCTGCCTCTAGAGCAGTGCTTCCAAATGCTGTGACACTTTACTACAGTTCCTCATGTTGTAGTGACCCCCAACCATAAAATTATTTCATTGCTACCTCATCGCTGAAATTTTGCTACTGTTATGAATCATGATGCTAATATCTGATATGCAGGATGGTCTTAGGTGATCCCTGTGAAAGGGTCATTTTATCCCCAAAGGGGTCAGGACCCACATGTAGAGAACCAGTGCTCTATAGCATGCTATGCTGTCTTTCATGACAGAAACTTTGTACTCCTTATTTCTGATTAGAGTACTCTGTCTCAAAATCTGCATAAGATTAGTCAAGAATACTCTGACAAAAGGACCTCATTAGTAGAATAACAGGCTTCTTTAATCTAGGCTTTTGTTATTTCACTGACTTCTTTTGTTTTGATGATATTTTATTATGTTATATGTATAGATGCTAACTTTCTCACTCACCTGCTAAAATGTAAGCTCCATAATGGTAGGAACATGATATATCATGCAGGTACTTAGCAAAACATAGCCCATCAGAAAATCTTGGGTATTTCTGACTGTAGGGCCATAGAAGAGAAAGAAAACATTGGTTATGGAAAACTCTGCTACGGGAGCTCCTTCCACTCCTTCATCCAATAGCCTTTAAGATGCCAGCCCACTTGGGCATGGTCTCTTTTGCCTTAAAAAGCAGCAGTAGCCCTGCTCTCTCTCTCTCTCTCTCTCTCGCTTGCTTCTGGCTCCACTTCTGGCTACTAGACTCTGTTCCTGATTGCACAGAGGGCTGTTGTCTATGACAGTGATCTGTAAGTTTTCCCTTAAATAAATAACCCTTTTATTAATCATAATTGCAAACTGATGTGGGATTGTTTTGTGACTTATGTCTACAAAACTCCAATTTTTTACCTTCAAATTAGTGGGAATCCATGAATGGGCTGAGACATATTATACAACAGGCTTGACAGAAGCAAGACTGGGTGCAGAAGGACATCAGTACTGGCCAAGAAATACAAATCTAATCGAGGTAATAACTTTTGACAAAGAACACAGAATATCCTGAGCTCATTGAACAACAAAAACATGAAGAATAGGTACAAACACAGGGTAAAAACTACATATCACATCCCCATTTATAATGACAGAGCATCATGCAGACCATGCATAAAAAAGGAGCAGTAATCCTAATTCTGAAAAAAAATTGGATCTGACTCTGAACACAATTAATCTGAGATGCTGTTAACACCACTGCTGGGAGCCCTCAATTTTGGATTGTATATATAGGTAGGGATGACAAGGAAGATCTAAGCCTAGAAACAAAAAATAAGGATTTTATTTAAGTCAGGAGATTGCATGAGGTCATGGAGGAAAACTACAGAGAACATAGGTATAAGGATGAACCCTAAAGAAGATGAATATCTAAAGAATGGGAAGCATGAAAAGTATCTCTGATGAGACCAAAAAAAGTAGCACAGAGGAAGAAAATCCAGAAGTGTATGATTTCATAATTTCAGGAACTTTACAAAGCAAAGAGTAACAGATAACGATAATGATTCGTTGAACTGAAAAGTACCCATTTGATTCAGAAGCCAAGAAGTTTGGGGAAAGCATCCCAGGACAGTATGAGCAGAAACTTGTCTGTGGTGGGGTAATGAATGAGGAAGGCATGACTAATGAAGGCAAAGTGTTTCCTGAACATTCAGTGGGGAGCAAAATCCCTGGGCCTTTCATCTTTCGGGCCTTCTCCCCAAGCTCCAGAACAAAACTATTTGTTCAGAAAGTCTTTGATCCCGTGACTCTAACAAGTCAACAGAAGGAAGCCCCACTCTTCTGTATCTACAGACATCTTTAGTGTATAGATGGTAGTGAATTCACTTCTTCTGGAGAACACAACTATTCAAACTTATCTCAAAATAAAAATAAAAGTGAGAAAGAAATATGCACTAATAGGTGATTTCCCTTTCAGTCTCACTTATATCCTATTCCATAAGATAGGTAACTGCAATGGACAATTTACTGTATATCCTTCCAGAATTTTCTTTTGAGAGGACAGAGACTGGTATATGGTCTCCTGTGACTCTGCATGGTGTTAAACTCCTTATGTAGATGCAAATGGTCTTAAACTCTCAGTCTTCCTGCCTCCACCTCCCAGGTACAGGGATTACAGGAGTGTGGGGTTCACTCAGAACTTTTTTGATACATTCATGTGTATATCTCCCAACAAATAAATAAAGACATATTATTTGCCATCAGATCTTTTGAAAATAGCTTTTCCAGCAATATTGAAAATACTAAGAATTCCAATAAATTATAATTGGGATATCTTCTACATATTATATATAGATAATATCCCCCTTTATTTACAGTTTTCAGTGGTTTCAGTTACTCACAGTCAAGTGCTATCTTAAATTGTTAAATGGAAAGTTCCAGAAATAAGCAATACAAGCAATATATAGTTTAAGTTGTGAACCCTTCTCAGTACCAAGATGAATTTCTCAACATCTAAGGCCATACTGTCTCTGGCAAGCACCTATAGGCTAACAAACTACCCATATATTAATCCCATAGAAACCTTTTCAGTCATCAGGTATCTGCTGGGGTATCATAGTATTTGTATTAAGGAGATTTTATTTTATTTAACAATGACCAGAAAGCACAAAAGTAAGGATACAAACAAAACATGAAATAGAAAACACCGAAGGACAAATCAACTCTAACTGTGAGACAATATTATCAGGCACATAGGTATTAGTCAGTATTCATAAGTTTTGGTGTTGTTGCATTTAAAATGTTTTTAACATAAGGCTTCTCATCACAGTGAGATCTGCTCCTAGAAGCACCAATATACTTCAGAAGAGGATGATAGGCATCAAAGAACCTCCACATGGAGTTTGCTTTCATCATAGCAAAGCAAGCCACTGGGCAACTCGAGTGGTGACAGTATGCTGTCCAAACTGGACAAGGAGGACACAAAAAAGTGATTTCTAAACTTTGTTAAGACAAGGTAGGAGAGGCCTCCAAAATTCCTGCTTCACAGAAGTCTGTCAGATATTCTAGGCCTATAGGCCAAAAATGGATGCCCCAATGTTGCGGAGGAAATTTGGGTGACTATCCAGGCAGTCAATTGTTTCTGTCATTTCTATAGTTTTGGAAGTTCCTTGCTTGGCATTTCCTGTCTACTCAGATAATAGTGTATCCTTCTCGGGTTTTTAATAGGGTTGAAAACTAGTTAAAGTTATATTTTTCTTGGTTACCAAATTCAGAAAAGAAACTTGGTGGAAGAAGGGAGGGGAGTGGAAAAAATATATAGCTCAATAAAAACAAAAAATAAATACAACAAAAAGAGAAAAAAGATACATCAAGGCCCCACACTAGCCCCCAGGCTTTTACGTCTCTATTCACACATGCCTACAACACACAACAAAGTCCCCAAGTTAGCCTCCAGGCTCTTCTGGCCTGCCATCCTCCTCCCTGCTATTCTAAATTTCCAGGCTGTTCTCGTGTATATGTTCCCTTCTGCTGCAACACATATCTTTTTAAAACTAGCAAGGTTCTGCCTGCCTTTTGTTCTCTCTGCCTCCTGCCTCCAGAGAGAGAGCCTTGCCATTTTGAATAAACTTGGTTTCCACCCAAAGAGTAATCTCTTCTGGTGGTTTCACTGAGCCCTTGCTTACATGTCCCTCTTGAATAAAGGGTATGCACACCATATTTTGCAGTGACAATACTACTTCACAAGACATGTATATATGCACCAATAATTGCTTGTTATTCTTCTTTTAATGGACATTAATGTCATTTCCAATTTCTACCATATAATAATACAACATTTTTTGTGTTATTTTACTTACATTTTATTGAACATATGCCAATATTCATGTAAGGGGTGCTTCGAACACTGAATTGACTGGTGAAAGTTGTTTATTTTTAAATTTTCCAGATTCTGACAAACATTGCCCAAGTGCTGCAAAATTATAACAATGAGCATGTTTTCCCCTGTGTACGACCAGCCCAAGAAGCCATCTCTGTCCTCTGAACTTTGGCACATATAATCAATAAAATTGCCACCTCAGTGTTTAAGGTATATTCCCATAATTTTATGTGAGTTGAGCCTCTGTGGTGTTCATTGATCATTAGCATTTATGGTATTTCCCCCACATTGCTCCTCACAATACTATTGGACCAGTTTTTCTCTATGTGAACTCTCTAATTAGCATGACTTCATCCTTTCCTCATTACATGCATAACTGTCTTGCTTTATTTTCTGTTGCTGTGATAAAGACCATGACCAAAAGCAACTTCAGAAGGAAAAGGCTTATTTCATCATACACTTTACAGTCCATCATGAGGGGAAATCAAAACAGGAGCTCAAGGCAGCAACTAAAGCAAAGGCCATGAGGGAGGGTTCCTCACCTGTCTGCTCCTCATGGCTTGCTCAGCCTGCTTCTTAATCAGCAGGGGTGGCATCACCCACAATGGTATGGACCCTTCCCATTGATCATCCTGCAGAACAATGCTCCCCACACTTGCCAACGAGCAATCCGATGGAAGAAATTTCTCACTTGAGGTTTCCTCTTCTCAGAAAACTGTAGATTATGTCAAGTTGACAAAACACTAACCAGGACAGTGGCAGACAGGATCTCCCAATACATAATGCATATCTGAACTTATTCCATAGTGCTACTCTCTCCTGAAAAGGGGTCTGGGTTTCTCTTTGGTTTAGGTTCTGTCAGTCAGATCTGGAGAGCATTTCCTCTATTGTTTGTTTGTTTGTTTGTTTGTTTGTATTTGTGACTGTGTTGCTTAATAAGTTCTTTATGGTTCAGTGTCATATATATAGGGACATATATATATTAGCACTTAGCACTTTGTCAAGTTCTAGGTTACATCTGTAGCTTACTTTTGTGTTTGGAGAAAGTACTCTAACATTCTCACTATAGGGAGACCATATTCCCAAATGTACTTATGGAATCCATATGACTTGGTTACATGTTGTCCTCCCTTAAATGCATGTATTCCAAGGAAGCGAGCTCCCTAAATCCAGGGACAGGTGACATGATAGTATGACAAATCAATGTGAAAAATAATATCAATAAAAGTTATCAAAACACAAATACACATCCAAGACTTATCTAGGCCCTGCAGCTTCTACACTGAGCTGGAGGACTACTGTGTCAGCGAGACTACTCTCCATAAGAATATGATTCAGGCTGCAGACATGGCTTGGTGGGTAAGAGCATTTGCTGCTCTTCCAGAGGACACAGGTTCAGTTCCCAGCACCCACATGATGGTTCACGATCATCCACAACTCCACTTCCAGTATATCCAATGGTCTATTCTGGCATCCAAAGGCACCAGACATACATGTGGCCTACATACATACATACATACAGGCAAAACATTCACAAACACAAGATAAAATTTAAATAAATCTTTAAAAAATTTTTACCCGGGGCTTGTGAGAGGGCTTAGAGAGTATAAGTGATTGCTGAAAAACCTAGAGACCTGATTTTGATCTTCAGGAACCATATGGAAAAAGGAGACACTCCTCTGACCTTGGCATGCATACCACACACACACACAAACAGGCACAAGTACACACTCACAATTAATAAAACAAATAACTCTGAAAAGAATATGATTCATTCAGCTTTACTTGTTAGTGAAAATGATGGCCTACAGACTTACAGTCACTTGAGGCAGAAATGCACCCTGCAAAATCAATGTTTCAGCAACTAATATTAGGGAGGTTATTGAAGTGGGGCTTCCACAAGGAAGTAGTTCTGTGGGGACCAGAACTTGGAAGTTTATCCTTCTTAGCTGCTCATTGTCTTCTGTCTCCCCAAAGGCAAGGAAATGTGAGAAATGGTCACTCCTTGTTTCCAGGACTCCCCCAAACTTACTTGTACAGATGCACAAAAAAGCTAACAAACTTCCTCAGCTGACAGGCACCAGAAACACAAGATACCCCTTATACTTCAAATCCGTGACTTTTGCCCAGATGCAGAAGAAGGTCTGTGGGTTTACGAGCCCTGTGTGACCCTGGCCACATAATAAAGGATGACCAGATTTATGAAAAGGCCATTTAAGATAAGCTGGACAGACCTGCTCATCCTCGCAAGTTCCAGGGATGCTACAGGATGTATCTGAGGAGCTGTTTCAGAAGGTTTGCTTACCACAGCTGTAAACACTCCCTTCATGCTTCCTGGTAGGTGGCCTGTGGTATATCATTAACTTTCCAAACTGGCAGCTTCCTTTACTGGGTGTGGGTCAATCTTGTCTTTGGACTCAGCACATTATGAGAATTATTTCAAATTTTGGTCAGCATTTACCTCAAAAAAGTAATTGGTACAGTAATATCCTCAGAGTAAAATGTATATTGACCTTAATACATGAAAAGGATGCTGTTGCTAGCCCTTGCCCTTTTCAGTGAAAGGGGCTATGTTCTACATGTTTCTACCAAAGCTGAAGAGAGACCAATCTGTTCATTCTAACCTACTTCTTCCACCCTACAAAAATGTTCCATGTACCCAGACCGGGTTCCTAGAGGTGCAACAGCTTGAGTTTTTTTTCCATGCTTAACTGGCAAACCAAACAATAAATTGTTTTTAAGAAAATGAGTTTGTTTAGTACACTTCAATGTATTGGACATAAGAGAAACAGAAAATTGCCTTCCAGGGTTTCATTAAGACATTTGAAACACATATACTTATTTCTTCCTCATATTCATCTACACAACTACCTTCTGCTATTCTTCCTTCCTTGCCTCTCTGGTACCCTTTATTCCCTCTCAATGGCCCTGCTTTGTATCACACTGCATATATGTGTATTAAATCTAGATTCCTCATGAGAGAGAAGACCTAGTATTTTTGTTTCTTCCTTCCCCTCCCCCTCTATTTTTCCCCGATCTCCCTCCCCTTTAGACCTCTTCTGCTCCATCAAGGTCTCACACACACACACACACACACACACACACATATTACATGAATATATATAATGTATACATCTATGCATATATGTCACGTACAAAAACATGATACTTGTCTGAGCCTTTTATTTCATTTAATTTGAAGAGCACCAGTTCTATTCATTTTCCTGAACATAACATACTTCATTCTTCATTATTGTTAATAAAACTCTAAACGTTCTTTATACATTCATGTGTTGCTGGACTTCTAGATCATTTTACCTCAAATTTATGGACCTAAAGCATTCCCATCTTTACTAAACTGACCAACCCTAAATTGGGAGAGGGAGACCACAATCAAAGGCCCTTAAAACTGTCAACACTCAGGAAGAGACCAGGCCCCTCAGCTCCTCTGCTTTTGTGTGTGTGTGTGTGTGTGTGTGTGTGTGTGTGTGTTTCCTCATTCCTTATTATATACTGACTTCACCTGCTGATTCTGTCTGCTATGTTCAAGATTTCTCTGATGCTACATGTCATGCTTATATTCTTTTTCTGCCTTTTAATTCTTTTTGTTGTTGCTTTATTTTTATTCTTCTATCATACTATACATCCTGACCATGGCCTCCACTACAGCCCTCCCAAATCCCCCCAATGCACACCTCCCTTCTCACCCAGATCCACTGCTTCTCCATTTCCTCTCAGAAACAAGCAGACCTCCCAGTGATACCAACCAAACACAAAAGAACAATATGCAATACGACTAGGCACAAACTCTCATATTAAGGCTGGCTGAGGCAAGCCAGTAGGAGAAAAAGAGTTCCAAGAGCAGGCAAAAGAGTCAGAGATTAGCCCATTCCCACTGTTAGGAGTCCCACAAAAACTCCAAGCTAAACTACTATAGCATGAATATAGAGGGCTTAGAGCAGACCCATACAGCCTCTGTGATTGCCCCTTTAGTCCCTATGAGCCCCTATGATCCCTGCTTAGTATATTCTGTAGATCCTGCTCTTCTGGTGTCCTTGACCCCTCTGGCTCCCACAATCCTTCTTCCCTCTCTTATGTGGCATTCCTGAGCTCTGCCTAAGGTTTAGCAGTGGCTCTCTGCATCTGCTCCTATCAGCTGCTGGAGAGAGTTTCTCTGAAGATGACTGGGGTAGACTCTGATCCATGAGCATAGCATAATATCATTAAGAATCAGTTCATAGACATTATGGGTTGTTTGGTTCGTTAGTTTTGGCCAGTTGTGTTTGATTCTACCCTAGGTCTCTGGGCCATCCAGCCTCTAGTTCCTGATCATCCAGGCAGAGTTGGGCATGGGCTCCATCTTATGGCATGTGCCTCAAGATAGACCAGTTTTCAGTTGGCCACTCCCACACACTCTGAGACATCATTGCGCCAGTGCTTCTTGCAGGCAGGACAGGTTGTGATTTGAAGGTTTTGTGGCTGGGTTGGTGTTCCAGTTCCACCACTAGGAGCCCAGCCTGGTTACTGAAGATGTCTCTGTGGAAAGCTATTACCTTTTAAACCTGATAAAGACCCCTAGATGATAGTAGAACCTTTACAAGATAGGGCCCAGAGGGAGAGAGTAAGATCACCAAGGGTGTGCCTTTGAAAGGGATACTGAGATCCTAATTCCTTTATAGCTCTCCTTTCACTTTCCAGTCACTCTGAGAAGAATAGCTGAGCTCTTCATTTGTTCCTGCCATGATGTCCTAGACCAGCACAGGTCAAAATCATCAGGACCAAGAAACTGTGAGCAAAGCCTCCCAAACTGAATCTTGTCTTAAACTGGTTATCTTGGGTATTTTTAGCAGTGGTAGAAAGCCAAATGACTCTGGGGGCAATTAGGACTTGATAAAATGGGAAGGCTAAAAGACATTATTTGGCTGAGGAAAAAATAATGTGCTTCCCCTCTAAGAAGCACAGAGAAGGGACATGACCAAACTGTTGAGGTCTTTACAAGTAGAAGAACACTCTTGTCTCTGACCCTTATATGTGTTTCCCTTATGACAAGGAAAACACAAGAAACTGAGTACTCAGAGTTTTTCTTCATCTCTACTCCCATATGCCAAAGGAACCTCCAATATGCTTAGCCAAAATGAACCAGTAAGAGATTTGCATATTTCTGATCTCAGCTCATAGTTCACAAGATAATGAGTAAGACAGAAATACACTGATATAAATATACATATTTTATACATATATATATAACTTCTTAAAAACTAAGTTTGCTGCAATAAACAATTATCCAAATCCCATTAAAGTTCTAAAATGATCACGTTTATGTATGTCCTTCTTCTAGCACCTAGACACAGATGAGGAGAACTCAGAATCATTACCTGAATTGCCCCCACTTTTGTGGGAAAGAATAAAAAATCAATTCCAGTGTCAGTTGCAAAAGCATCTGTCTAGAGACCCACATTGGAGCACTGGACTGAACTCCCAAGGTCCAAATGAGGAGCAGAAGGAGGGAGAACATGAGCA
>LOEQ01009439.1:61073-74561 GCA_001685075.1 Bramus lutescens
CCTTGGCCTTTTGATAGGACAGCAGCTTAGATAGACAGAGTAGACCAAACAGAATGCTGGGAGAAAGAAGCAGAGTCAGGCAGATGCCATGATTCTCCTGACCGAGACAGTCGGATGCTCATTAGATTCATCCTGGTAAGCCACAGTCAAGTTGTGATAAAGATTATTAGAAATGGGTTAGACAAATATGTAAGAGTTAGCCAATAAGAGGCTAGAAATAATGGGCCAGGCAGTGTTTAAATGAATACAGTTTCCATGTAATTATTTCGGGTAAAGCTAGCCAGGATCTGGGCAGGAATGCAGCCCACTGCTTCTATTTTACTACAAATATGGATGGGAGGGGAAGTGGAGAGGAACTTGGTGAAGTAGAAGGAGGGGAAGACATAATCAGGACATATTAGGTGAGAAAAAAATCCATTTCAATAAAAGGGAAATAAACATAAACAATGTCAAAAGATATCCAAATCTTCCCTTCTCAATAAAAAAAATTCCTCAATTGATGCAGTTGGAGAGGATCCCTGAGTAGGAAAAGAAATCTGCCATTGTCCTCCCTTGCCAATTCAGAGGTTCCAGTTTCAGAAGAGCTAAACTGTGGCTTCTAATAAAAGACCCATACGGGATGACTGATCAATTTTATCAGTTTCTTGGGTATCAATTCTATACTTAGCCCAAGTTCATATCAATACTGAGTATTTTCTTCTCTGGTGAGCAGAAGAGGGTGAAAAGGCCTGTCACCATGGCTGCTTGGGAAAGAAAACACACCTGGACAATGTGTAACTAAAACAGGACAGGGCAAAACTAAACAGGACAAAAGAAATCCCCAAACCAAAAATCTACACAGGGTATTAACAATAAAGCTCATGAAGGCCACACACCATCTTTGAAACTTGACCATAAGGGGGACTGAAGAATTAGCACTCCCGTCCCAGAATATTAATGTGCCACAAGAAAAGATGGATCTACGAGTTCCTAAAGATGCTGAAGGGTCAGATGAAAAAGTAGTTGGAAGTAGATATAAAAGAGAACTTGGGATAGGGATGCTAGGACTACATTTTGCAACTAACAGCTAGCCAGTGAAAAGGTTACTAATGTTTGAGAGACAGGAGAACTGAAGGAAGATTCTAGAGAGGAAAAAATTAACTGCTACCAATATATGAAGAAGGGACATTGCAAGAGGGAACGCCCTGTCTCAAAAAGAAAAAAATACCCCTCATGACTTCTGATAAGGACTAGAGACATCAAGAAATGTATTACCATCTGTAACTGAAATTACAGGATGAGCATATGGTGATCTTCGCTCTTGCACGTGCTTTCTACTCTGCCTTTTCTTCTCTACAGGTAATGTTCCCTCACATCAAGCTCATTTTGACAATGAGGCAAGGTGTTTGCTAAAAAGTTGTCTATTTCTAACCATGGGGGGGAGGGTTGTACAAGTACAAAGAAAATGTTTAGTGGTATGTATTGTGAGGGGAAAATTATGGAAAGTCTAAACAAAATCTAGTTTCTTCTATCAAAGGACAAAACTCCATTTTAAAAAAATTGTGAAGCCACTTGGCAGAAATTGAAATCCCCCCAAAGGCCAGCAGTTTTTAAGAACAAAGTATCTGCTCAAGGTTGTATACTCCCCTCAAAAGATGAACTTTGCTTCTCATTTGAACCATTTTGAGTTAGCCAACTATGTATGAGTGTGAGGCCAAGCTCTGGCGACTCTAAGAGGCACAGGACCCCTTTACACTAGGAATAAAAACCCAACCAGATGTTGTGGCATGATTTGACAGGGCTATACATACTTCTCCAGAGGTGAAACTTTTTGTCTTGCCAAAATATTTTGGACTATTTCTTGTGACCCTAGACCCATTCATAATATGACCAGCTGTCCTACAAGTGTGACTGGCAACCTCACAGCATGGGAACTATCCAACCCTATCATAGGAAATCCAGTTCATAGGAGTAACTTGCAAAACTTAAATTCCAGATGCATGAAACCTACCATCAAGCCTTGAAGAATTTGGGAAGCTCTATGGTTACATTCAGACTTCCATTTACTTTAAAATAGCATCTACCTTATCAACACCCAAAAATTTGGGGTTGACTCTTTTTATTACAATTGTACAAAAGCAATCAATCTCCCATTGGCAACAACATTCATCAAAACTGACCAAATACTACAGATGACAACAATCTTACTGGAAGTATAGAAATTTTAGAACAAACTAAATTCATTGCAAAATGAAAGATGTATAGAGAGTGGCTATTACTTTGAGAGAAGAAAGGATACTGTGGTACAGGAGACTTGTCTGTATTCTGTCAATCATGTTTTAAATAAACGTTGATTGGCCAGGCAGGAAGTATAGGTGGGTCAACCAGACATGAAGTAGAGGTGGGGCGATGAGAACAGGAGAATTCTGGGAAGCAGGAAGCTCCCACTCTGATTCCAGCCCAGACCACGGAAGAAGCAACATGTGAGCGGCCCCTCTGAGAAAGGTACCGAGCCATGTGGTTAATGTAAGCTACAAGAGCTAATAAGTAGTCTGAGCTAATGGGCCAGTTTCCCTGTACAGTAATTAAAAATCTTGATACAAACTCAGTATTTTCAATCAAAGCATAAATTTCTGGTTTCTCAAAATGCCAAGTATAAGTCTTCTTTAAGAGATAAATTTTAAAAAATCTCTGTATTCTATTTTTAAATTTTTAGTTACATAATGCATACAATTTAATGACTATATTTCTTCAGCATGAGAACATGTGCTGGTCTTCATCTGGGAATGAGCTTGAGGGACATCTAGACTGGATTCCATGTGTTGTGTCTCCATTATTTGACTCCTGGATCCTATGGCCTGGGCTTGCCCCAAGTAAAGTCTTTCCTTTTTTACACTTCTATGCCTGCAACTGTCTGTTCTAGTTCAGGATTTTTGTTTTGTTTGGTTTTTTTTTTCTCTCTCTCTCTCTCATTTTTGGTGGCTCATGCTCTCTAAGCAGTTTTTAGGCCAGACATAATGGAAATATCCAATTTTCCTTTATTTTTGACACTTAGGTTCATCAAAGCCTTGCTTCAGATGAACTTGCCTAAGGGATTTAAGTAGCTGTTGCTTACTGCTCTGGTGCAGTTCTGCAGGCTTCATCCAAAAATACTAAATACAAACTTACTCTTCCTAGCACCTTTCCCTTTCATTATGAAACCTTCACAGCTTGGATCAGTCTAAGTTACGTGCAGAGACTTGAGACCAAGTCACCAATCATTTCTTCATGGGGAGGCCCAGGAAGTGAGAAGTACAAGCCATGGGCAGCTGGGGTTCAACCACACCTTTTCCTGACCCACTCAACGGTGCTAGCATCAAAGATGCTGGTACAGTTATCAACAGAATCTTTAAGACAACAGCCTGCAAGCAGAAGTCAACCTTGCTTTTGTGTATAATCTTTACCCAGCTTTTTTTTTTTTAAAGTAGCTACTTGTTACTGAGTAAAGACAAAAATAAACAGATGCCGTTACACCTATTGGTGACACAGATTACCAAGCAACTGTTACATGGGGTTTAGCCAGTTACCCGTTTGATAGGACAGTTGCTAGACCTTCCAAGAGAATAAGGATCTATTCAGCTTTTATCACTGACTTCATAAACTTGCAAGGGGGAACCTATTACGTCAGTATTAAACTACATGTAAAAATTAGGAGCAAAGTCCTTATTTCACAGGTGAGAAATAAGGATATAAACACCACAACCAATTTATATCCAATAGTTGTTTGAGAAAGTTGTCTCCTCTTCCCCTCTTGATCTAGAGACATGTTAGGATTACAGATACACACTAGTGTACAGCTTTTTAATACAGCTTCTGCAAATTCAAACTCAAGTCATTAGGCTTATTTCTCCAGCCTTCTCAAAATGACTTTTTAAATCATGTAACTCATTCCATGAGTTTCTCAAACTCCTGAATTTTACAAAATGGTGGTTTTGATTTTTACTTCCTTTCTGTATTATCAGTTTTAGTTTTCTTTTCAAAAAATAATTATGTTGTATGCTATCTTCTCAACATTCCACAAATCTTTCTAAACATCCAATATTTTCAGTGTAAGATTTCCTTAGGGCTGAAAAGACAGCTTAGAGTAAAGGTACTTGTCCCTAATACAGACGACCTGAGTTCAATTCCTCACATGGTAGGAGAATAAACTCCTAAGCTGTTCTCTGACCTTCAGAGCTAGCATGTGTGTACACATGTGCACACACACAAACACACACCCATGCACAAATACACAGGCACACACAAAATGATACATTTTTGGGGGGAAGGGACACATCCATCCACTCTGGCAATGTCAAAGAATATTAACTTTGGAAATCCTATTCCTTTGAATTCCCTGCTTTCGAGTAAAGTCAGTATTGAATGAGAGTTAATCACTAATGTTCCTATGGGTTCTATAATACACTGATTACATCTATTCAACATGTATACCTTTTCAAGATCTTGAGAAGTTACAACTAGCCGAAAACTAGTCAAATAGAAGCAGTAAAATTACACTGGTACTTACCAGAAAAGTAAAATAAGTGTCTGTTAGATTCTTCCCAACAATAAATATCTTAATTTTGCATGCAAATACCTAAAAAGTACTTACAAAGGAAAAACTAGAAAAGATTCCTTAAATACTTTCAAAAATTCTTTTAAGGCTGTATCTTGACAGGGTTTCTCCGTTGTTATGGAGCCAGTCCTGGAACTCTTTCTGTAGACCAGGCCGGGCTCGAACTCACAGAGATCCATCTGCCTCGGCCTCCCGACTGTTGGGATTAAAGGTATGTGATATCATTTTAAATGTACATAAGAATTCATTTAAAAAGCTGACGTGATTGTGGCTGGCAATGCTGTCTTTTCTATACAATAGAACCTACAAATACAAATGCACTTACTAGAATGACCTAAAGTCATGATCAAACTTATTAGCAATGTTTTTCAATGGCATGCTCTAAATTTTCAAATAATTTTACAAGCATTTACAATATATAACATATATTAGGTAGCTTTAGCATTGAAATTAGTCTATTGGTAAAACAGCTTGGATGGATAAACCAAACTGATTCCCTCTCCCCCCAATGTTTATGATAAAAAAAAATCCTGGAAAGTTATACACAGATCCCTAAACAAATGCAATAACTTTATTTTAAATTATCAAATAATAAAAACTTATCAATTCTTAAAATTATCAACCAAGTAGTTAAAGCCATTCAAGTGTAACAGTGAACCTACTAGCACAAAAATTTTACTTTTGTAACTTTTATTAACACATACTTAGCCTCAAGGGTCACACTTGAAAACTCTCTGAAACAAATTTCTAAGGCAATTTCCTCATCTATTCATACAACATTCCTGCAACCCTAGCCACTTTACAAAGGAAAATTTGCTTTAAAACTGATGGCTTCTATTTGAAAGAGGCTCTATTAACCCTTAAGTTTCATCAATTACGGTATCTTAGATTACCATATATATTGCAACTGTTACATGCATAATGGATTCTGCTTTGGAATCTGTTAACTGACTCACAGATTTCTGCTAAGGTCCACAATCCCTAACACAAGAAAGGGTTGTTTTATAGGCTGGACTCTCTGACAATAGACTTGGGAGGACGAGACTTCCACAGTAGCATACACAGTGAGGACATGAGGCAAACGTACCAAATCCCAGCCTACAAAAAGCATCCCAACACCTAGTAGCTTTCAAGAATCACAAGACATGTTTTCAAGGCAGAAAAGATCATACTAGTAATGACTCTATACTGCCAGTGCAATTCAACTTAATCTTGAACAATTAAAATACTAGGCTAATACGTCTAGATAACATTTAAGTCTGTTTTAATAAATTATACATGGAACAAACTGTGTGTGTTGTGTTGTTTTGCAATACTTAGAACATCTTTGAGGGGCTGATGAGATGGCTCAATGGTTGAAAAGCCTGTTGGAGATCAGATCCCCAGAATCCACATCAAATGATAGGTGAGGCTGTAATTCCAGCCTTGGAAAGCAGAGGCAGGGGATCTCTGCAACAAGCTGATTAGCAAGGCTAGCTGCATCAGTGAGCTCTGGGTTCACTTAGAAACCCTGTCTCAAATTATAAAGTGAAAGAGTAATTGAGGCAGTTTCTTAACACCAACCTTAAGGCCTCTACATGCACCCACACAAACACAAACACACACATCAAGAAAAACAAACATCTTTGATAATTCAACTGTGTTAAAATTGGTACATTTATGCTGAACATGGTGAACCAGTACTTAGAATGCTCAGACAGGAATACTGCTGTAAGTTTGAGGCCATCATAGGCTACACCGTGATACCATTTCAAAATACCAGTAACAGTGAAGATGATGTTTAAACAAACTGTCGAGATTAATAAATGCAATGCTGACAAAAAGTTTTAACTTTGAAACAGCTTAAAACATGCCAAGTATGTTTCAAGAAACCTGTTCTTGCTATAAAAGTAACAAATGAGGGGCTGGAGAGATGGCTCAGAGGTTAAGAGCACTGGCTGCTCTTCCAGAGGTCCTGAGTTCAATTCCCAYCAACCACATGGTGCCTCACAACCATCTGTAATGAGATCTGGCGCCCTCCTCTGGCGTGTGGCCATACACAGAGGCAGAATGTTGTATACATATTAAATAAATAAATCTTAAAAAAGTAACGAATGAAATAGATTGATAATCCACAGCCTACTATTAACACTTTTCCTTGACGCTCTTTATAGGTAAAGTTTGAACATCTAATTTTTTTATTAAGACAATAAATCTTTGTCACCTTGATAAAAGAACAAAAATGAACTTTCAAGTTCAGACAGATTTGTTAACGAGAAAGTGGAGTGGAATGGGTAAAATAACTTTTGTTGGTCTTAAAGGATACGGGAGGGGACCAATGAGATGGCTCAGCAGTGAAGGCACTTGTTCACAAGCATGGTGATCAGAGTTCAACACCAGGAACACACATAAAAGTGGAGGAGAGAACCAACTCCACAAAGGCCTCCACAGATGCACACGCATATGTACACACACCCAAACTAAACAACAACTAAGAAAACTGATAGGAAGGAAATGTCTTCAATACATTCAATGTAAATAACGAAAAGCTTCATATAGAAATAAAGATGTTACAAAGAGAAAAGTAATGGATACTTAAGTGATTTGTAAGTCTGTAACTATAAAAATTGCTAAAATGCAAAGATCCTTTTTGAATATTACCTATGATGAAATCAAATTAGAAACGTAACTGGGATACCTCTTTGTGCAAAGAAATTCAACTAAGCATGTAATATGTCAAAGAAAATGTTCTGTAAATTCCAACCACAAGCATATAAAATAGAATAAGTAAAAGATGTGTTTCAATGAAAATCTGTGATAGTCTCAATGTTTCTGGTTTTGTTTGGAATGCAATCTTAATTCACCAGCCCAGGCTGGCCTGGAACTTGCAATCTTTCTGCTTCTGACACCATGATGCCTAGCTTAATAATACCCAATTTTGCCACCTTGATATGGCTACTATAGAAAATACCAATGTAACAGAAACAGCACAGTCTGAGGACACATTCCACATTTTATTTACATTTCAAGACTAACTTTGAACTGAAATCACATATCCATACACCTATTTCCTTTTTGTTGCTTCACTTAAAACCTCTAAGCATGTTTTATTAAACAAAGACTGTAAACAAATATTTATCATGTCTGTTACATGGAACAAACGGGAACAGCTTTCAACAAGAGATTCATCAATACCCCCAAACATCTTTTTATTATAAATACAGGTATCAAAACAATCCTGAAGCTATTTTTGATGCTATAGTAGTCAGCACCCACACCCGCACCGCTTCAAGTTAAAACAACTGTGGCTACTCATTATACCTACTACTTTAAACAGTTCGCTGTAGTCTAAGGACGACGGGTAAAGCATGCCATTTCTGCTCTTCCTCCTTGAGACTTTATTGTTCAGAAAGACAAAGGTTTCCACTGCCATNTTGTGCTGCACTTCTCCTGTTACCTGAAAACATAATAGGTGTACATATATATTAAATATATTCTTACAACTGTCCAGGTCATGTTTACCAGCTGGAATTCTTTTACTTAATGTGTGGGTATTTTGCATGGTGATATTTAATCAAGACATTAACATGAGTAGAAGGTTGTTGATTTAAGACAAGTTTGAGATCCATTAAAATCAGTTGTTGTAAGTTTGTCCTTCTGGTGGTTGTGGAAGCTTCATATTTTCTTTGGACATCATTAGACGTCTTAGCTCTTGGAGGACAACTTTAATGCTATAGGAATTTTGCCATTTTGCTAATACTGGTATGCTTCGTGCATCCACCTGAGAGGGGAGGAAAAGAGGGACAATTAATTACCAAAGTACTGCAGAACCATAGCTAGACATAGCGGAGCAAATCAGAGTAGAGAAAAGAAGATAACAAGGTCAAGCCAGCCTGGGATAGACATGGAAATCCTGTTTCATAGTAAACAAAATTAATAATAGTACTACTGATAATGATAATGTACTACTATGTACCAATATTTTAAATATACCTTAACAAGAATGCTATACTATGACATTTCAGATTTAAAATGTATACTGTAATGCTAAGGCTCATAATTAATATATTTTAAAATTATATATTTTAAAAATATTCTTTAACAAGAAAAGCTTTAACAAGATTTTCTAAAAATTTAAATTTTAAAATTTATTTTCTGTACTTTACAGTAAACATACAGCAATCTTATTACCAGAGCTATCATATGCATACAAACACTATATTAAATAACTACTTTGTAAACATTTATAAACCTTCTTGATGATTAATATGAGTAGAAGGTTGTCGATTTAAGACAAATTTTAGATCTACTAACACTGGTCAGAACACTCCTTTCTATTTCCAATAAAACTCAAAAGGAAGAAATAATTTAAACTACTTCTACTTGTAGACAACATGATCTTATAAATAGACAACTCTCTTTGTTGTTAACATTAAAGAAAAACTATTGGGAGTCCAGGAAAGATGGCACACACCTTTAATGCCAGCCACTCAGGAGTAAGAGGCAGGTGGATCTCTGTGAGTTGGAGGCCAACCTGGCCTATACACTGAGTTCCATTCCAGGCCATCCAGGAATACAAAGTAAAATCCTGTCTCAAACACATGGTGAGAGGAACAACAAGGGGGAAAGGGGAAAAAGGGGAAAGGGGGGAGGAGAGAGGATGAGGGAGAGATAGAAAGGAGAGACAGAGAGTGGAAAGGGGGAGGACAAGAGGGAGAAAGAGTGGGGGAAGAAACTACTGAAGCTAGTATGTTCATAATATCCATGATTTTTAAAAAGTTGTATCTCTATCTACTTGTAATGAATCTAAAAACTAAAATTAAGAAATTTTAAAAATTAAGAAATTTACAGGGAGGGGATGGTAGATGAGAACATGAGGAAATAGAATAGTCAAGGGGGGGAGAGAGAAGGAGTGGGAGAGCAATGAAAGAGATACCTTGATATAGAGCCACTATGGGATTAGGGAGAAACC
This sequence comes from Bramus lutescens, assembly GCA_001685075.1. Classification (NCBI taxonomy): domain Eukaryota; kingdom Metazoa; phylum Chordata; class Mammalia; order Rodentia; family Cricetidae; genus Bramus; species Bramus lutescens. Next base: position 70,598 of record LOEQ01009439.1, read on the forward strand.
TGGTGCTAGGGAAATTTCCAAGAATCCACAAGAGTCCTTACCCATTGGGAGGAGTAGATGGGGGATGGGCTGCAGTGGGGCAGGGCAGGTGGAAGGAGTAGGGGAAGGGGGGAATAACAGTGGTTGGAATGTGAGATGACAGTGAAAAGGAAGGAGGGAGGGAGGGAGGGAGGCTATTGGGAAGAAAGAGAAGGAAGAGGACTAGTGGAGGGGAATGGAGAACAAGAGTGGTGATTAATGAAATCCACTGAGGGCTACCTAAAATCATTGAGTTAAAAAAAAAAAAGACTGCAAGATAAGGATTATAAAAAAATTGAAGCCATGCATATTAAGATGCTGTAAAGAAATAACAAGGCGACATTCTTGCCATTTGCATGTATATATATACAACTGTCCTTTTCTTAAATGTCCGAGTCTCTCCCTCAACATCGATGCTTGACTCTGCAATTAAAATCTTTTCTTAGTAAACTATGCTTCACACCAACTCATCCTGAAATTCTACTCTGTGACCCAAGTCAAGAATGCCAGGCCTCGCATTGGGGAGATGGCTCAGTTAGCCACGTGCTTACCAGGCAAGCTCAAGGATTTGAGTTCAATCCCTCACACCAAAGCCAAAATGCTACTAGGCAGAGCAGTGTGCGCCTGTATACCACCACAGGAGTGCACAGAGTTGAAGACACCAGCCTAGCCAAATTAGCAAACCCAATTCAGTAAAAGGTTCAGAACAACTGAAGATGACACCAAATGACAGCCTCTGCTTCTGTGAACACAACCAATCGCCTCACAAACAATAAAAGACGAGACTGCCAGAAGCATCTGAGGAATCCATGAAAAGAAATTCTCAAAGCTCAACAATCAGCGCATTGAGCTGCTTTTAAGATTGACTTTTTAAATTGTGTAAGTGAAAGAGAGAGCAACATGTGCACGTGCACAAGTGCAAGTGTGTGTGTATATGCACACATGCACACACACACGCACATGCATGCATGATGAATATAAATGTCCTTGTAGTGCAGAAGACAACATCAGATCCTCTGGAACTGAAGTGAAGGAGGTTGCTGAGTAGGCCCTCTGGAAAAGCAATACACATGCTTGTGCTGGATTGTTTATATGGCAACTTGACAGCAGCTAGGATCATCAGAGAAGGTATCTTAATCAAGAAAATACTTCCACAGATTTGGCCTGTAGGCAAGCCTGTGGGACATTTTCTTGATTTATAATTATGTGAGAAGGACCCAATTCACTGTGGGTAGTGTCATCCCTGGCCTGATGGTCCTCGGTGAAATAAGAAAGCAGGCTAAGAAACAAGCCAGTAAACAGTAGTCCTCCACCGCCTCTGTACAGCTCTGCCTCAGGCTTTTCCTCCGAAGATGGACTGTGCTCCTGCCTCCAGCTTCCTGCCATCAGTCCCTTATACTGTGTCTCTTGAAGAAACTGAAATTTCCCTAGTGACCTGTATAGCACATTTCTGAGATAATAAAAAGTTTCCTTGACTGTTGCTTAGCTATTTGGCTTTATTCTTTCAATTCTTTGTTTCTGGCCAAAGACTACCTTGTTATTTATCAAGTACTCCCAATGGAGAACTTAGGAATCCTCTTTTCCCAAACTTTAGGTGAGGTGGGACAATCATGACATTGAGGAGTATATCACTTTAAAGACTAGTGCAATATCTTAATCCACTCTCTTGCCTGAGATCTAGATTAAGGTAAATCAACTCTGGGGTGACTTCCACAGGAGGAAAACCCATTCAGCAGCACATTTTGAATTCAAAACCCATTAGGAATGGCCTCTCCGATGGTGCATGCTATGGAGCTTTCTATTCCTTTTCCTCCTTAAGCACATTCTGTCACACCTGCAATCTCATGGACAGGGAACCCTGCTCATCTCTTCGCCAACACATTGTTTTCACACCCTCAAACTTTTCTCCTGGTGAGACCCTCTCATTTCCATAACTAGCAGACATATTAACTAGCTACAAAATTACCTAGAAGACAAATCTCTTGGTGTGGCTGTGAGAATTTCTAGATTGGGTTAAAAGAGGTGGAGAGACCTACCCTAAATGTGGGTGGCACCATTCCATGGGCTGAGGTCCTGAGCTGAATAAAAAGGAGAAAAAAGAGATGAATGCCAACATTTATCTCTCTGCTTCCTACCTGCGATGTGACTATCTGCCTATTGCTTAAGTTCCCTACCTTACTTGGGCTTTCTTGACTGTGTCTCTCAAACTAAAAGTCAAAATAACGCCTTTCTCCCCTAAGTTATTTGGTCAATATGGTAGTTTGAAAGACCAAAATCAAATATTTAGTCACCACCAGTTAGTGGAACTGTTTGAGAAGAATGGAAGGTGTGGCCTTGTTGGACAGGGTGTAACACTGGGAGTGGGCTTTAACATTTCAAAAGCCCATGCCAGTTTATCTCTACCTACAGATCATCATGAAGGCCATGGACTAACCCACAAAAACTGTTAAGCCCCAAATTAAATGCTTTATTTCCTAAGAGTTGACTTGTCATGATGACTCATCACATCAACAGAGCAATAAGACAGGAATGGGGGTGTCTAAAATTTACAATCTATAGGGTTTTATTTCATGAGAGTTTAAGAACCCAGCTATTTTTTATATCTAATGTTTTAGATATAAAACAAAATAGGCAATATGCTTTGTCTACTCAGAAAGCCCAACCCGTGGGAAACTGAAGAAATACAGAACAAGGCAGTACATGCCTACTTCTAGCAGGAGCCCAGTAAGCATGTATCTCAACAGTAAATAGAGCACAGGCCAGTAGTGCAGTACTGTAGAACTCATTTAGAGCTGGAGCATCCTGAGGTTTACTTTCCTTTTTTTCCACACTGCTTTTCTTTTACAAAAGGGAATATACAGAATATAATTTAACCTAATTATAAGTTGGAAATTTTGGAAACTAGACCTGAAGATAGAATTACAGGAGAAATTTCCATGTGTAGGGGTGTCTTTTCTGTTGATTAGCTCTTGAACAGGAAATTCTATCATCCTGTTTGTTTAGCAGACCTCCACTTTTGACTTTTCAGCTTTTACTAGCTCGTCTCAATAATGTTTAGGTTAATTTATCTCCTCAACACATGAACTTTAATGTTGTTTCTAGTATGTTGTATCTTTATCATTACAAGTCCAAGTTTAGAATTAAGGATTGCTTACTACTATGGTCAAATCGTAGCCTAAGGAAAGAAGAAGAAAAACAAAACTGGCATGCTAAACCTAAACAAAAGCCACAAACTTTGGGAAGTCACTTGGTCTATTTTTATGTCTGTGAATATGTACAAATCGTGTATATGTGTTTATATATGTATAATTATTAAAAACAAACTGGCTTATGTTTCATGTAAACTGAAACCACTCAATTAACCCAAGTTCTTTTTAGCTCAAAAGATGTTTTGTTGTGCACAGGGTCTCATGTGGCCCAAGCTAGTTTTAAACTTGCTATGTAGCTGAGGAAAACCTTGAATTCCTTGGGTGCCTGGATCTCCAAGTGCTAGGATTATAGGCATCTGCCACCACATACCCAGCTTAAATCCTTCCGTTTAAAGATATATTTTGGGTATATGAATATATGAGCAAGAGCTTGAGAGCATCAACAGTGCACATGTAAGGAAGGACTGAGTAGTAGGTTCTACTTTATTTCTGTTGCTGTGCTGTTTATAGAAGTTTCTAGCCATTTCTCTAGTCTCCTGCTCCAAACATGCCTTAGGAGTGCTGGGATTACAGATTTGAACTACCTCGGGCATTTTTTTTTTAATGTGAGTTCCAGGGATTGAACTCTGGTCATCTGTATTGAGCTATAAATGCTTTTAGCTACTGAGCCATCTCACTACCCATCCCCCCACCCCCTACTCAAATTGTAAGCAAGTTAATTCAAATTTGTCAGTAGGAAAAAAAAATGAGGGCTAGAGAGATGGCTCAGTGGTTAAGAGCATTGCCTGCTCTTCCAA